>JAQZBX010003677.1:0-64107 GCA_029593785.1 Cabassous unicinctus
TTGTGGTGGGTCAATGCATGGGAATCCTGTATGGTATGAATGATTGTTTTGTAAACTCACAACTTCTCAAATTAAAAAAAAATTGAAAATTATGAGAGCATAATATTAAAGCTTTTAGAATATAGTAAAGACTCTCTTTATGAATTTGGACTAGGGAAACAGGTCAAAAATACACTGAATATAAAGGAAAATAACAATAAATTGGGCTAAAAGTAAGGAATTTTGTTTATGTAGTGGCAGCACTAAAAGAATGAAAAAACAGTATGCTAAAGAGCAGAAGAAAATATTTGGAATGCAATAACCCTCTAATAGGTCTCATCCAGAATGTATAAGAGACTTTTACAAATCAGTATGAAAAAGGCAAACACCTTAAGAGAAAAATATACAAGAGACTTGAACAAGGACTTCCAAAATGCTGGCATCCAAATATTCAAAAGGCATGAAAACTAATCAAAAATCATTTATTGCAAAAATGCAAATAAAACCACAATGTTACATTCTAATAGCGATCAATTTGGCTTAATTTTTTAAAAAATCAGCAAACTAACAATACTGGGTGTGGTAGATTGAATTATGTACTCTAATCTAGACATGCTCTTAATCTTAATCCACATTCCTGTGGGTGTAAACCCATTGTAAATAGGCACTTGCTTTTGAAGATAGTATCTTTAGTTAAGCTATGGCCCAACTGAAGGAGAGTAGATATTAATCCAGATTACTGGAGACTTATAATGAGAATCTAGAAGTCACAGAAGTGAGAAAGGAGGGGATTTTGCCATGTGATAGCAGAAATACAAGCCAAGGAACCCCAAGGATTACCGGCAGCTAGCAGCAGAACATTGGAGTCCAGGAGAAAGCAAGCCTACTGATATCTCGATTTTGAACTTTTTCTGGGCCCAAAACTGTGAGTCAATAAATTACACTTGTTTAAGCCAACTCATTATGTGGTATTTGTCATAGAAGCTTGGCCTACTAAGACAGTAGAATTTTATACAGAAGTGAAAATAAATGAACCACAGCTACATTCAAAAACATATTAAGGGGTGTTGATGTGTCTCAAGCTGTTGAGCACCTGCTTGCCACATGGGAGGTCCTGGTGCATCCTGAACAAAACAAACAAAACAAAACAAAACAAAAAAATCCCAAGCAAACAAATGACAAAAAACCAACTCAGGGGAGCTGATGTAACTCAGTGGTTGAGTGCCGGCTTCCCACATGCAAGGTCCCAGTTTCAATCTCCAGCCATGGTACCTCAAAAAAAAAACCAAAAAACAAAAAACAACAACCCAACAAAAAAAACAAAAACATTAACCTCACAAAACTAATGTTAGGTGAAAGAAGTCAGACACATAAGTATAAATATTGTATGACTCTATTTATAAAACTTAAAAAAATAAAAAAGGCAAAATCAATCTACAGTTTTAGAAATTAAATAAGAACTACTTTGTGTTGGATGGAAGATAGTAGTGATTAGAGGTCAGCACAGGAGACTTGTTTTCTTGTAAACTTTTTTTTCTTGACTTGGATGGAAAAGCTATCAGAGGTATGGTCACTTTGGGACAATTCACTGAAGAGTCAAGTTATTGATTTATACATTTTTCTATGTGTATTCTATACTTGAGACAATTAAAACAAATAATAAAGAGAAAGAAAATAAAGAATGAGGACCAGGAGGAGCTGAAGGAGGAGATGAAAATATAAATTGAAATCAAAGACATCCATAAATTGACATGCAGAAATTTTAAATTACCGTTATATAGATTTATGATCTGCATTTTCAATTTACTAGGAATAAGGAGAAACTCTCAAAAACTTTAAGACAGAAGAAAAAAAGCAAAGAAACGTCAAAGAAGCTAGGACAGCACCTGCCTTTTTTCAACAATTTTGGATGCGAGAAGACAAAGGCAGAATAAATCCACATTTCTTAGGGAACAGTGATATTCATCCTAGAATTCTACACTGACCCAAACTGTCCATCAAGTGTAATTGTAAAATAAAGACATTTTCATAAATGATAAGATTTTATACACTTATCTTCTGTGCACCCTTTCAGAGGAAATTACTCAATAAAGGGGTAAAAAAAAAGAAAAAAAAAGGCTGCTATGGCATTATATAAACAGTGGCCATAACTGAAGACCTCAAGAAAATAGAATCCTGGGAGAATTGTTCTGCAGCAGGCCTTGAAAATAGCTTGCCTATATTAGGAATGAAAGCAAGTGGGTTACAAAATGGTTATCTGAAAAAGGCATTGATTAGCTAGTAAACAGTCAAGTGATTGAACACACAAAAAGCTGGAAGATATTCATAATATACAAAAATAATTATCTGTTCATTTTTTTTTAATACAACAAAAAAAGAACTGAAACAGAAAATTAAGGAAAAACAAACAGTACAAAGAAAAACAATAAAAGCAATGCAAATACAAGTAATAGAAAGTGAAGGTCTATGTATGAGGCAAAAGTAAAATGCAGATTTAAAAATGCAAATTAATTGAATGTTGTGCTGGTTTGAGTCTTTTGTGGACTGCAGAAAAGAATGTTCTTAAAGTTAATCCACTACTGTGGGTGTGGACTAATTTTAAGTAGGATCTGAACTTAAGATGTGACCAACCTATTCAGGGTGGGTCTTAATCCTTTGCTGGAGCCCTATATAAACAGAGGAGAGGGGAAAGGAAAAGCTGCCATTTTACCCTGCCATGTGAGAGAAGAACCCAGGATGGCCTGTGGCCACAGAAAGACAGAAAATCCCCCAAGAGGCTGGGAAAGAGGCTGGAGGCTGGAATCAGCAGAGCAGCCAAAGCTGAAGCAACAAGGCCCAGAAGAGAGGAGAAAGACTAGCCTGTGCCTGATCACGCACAACTGAGTTCAGGGAGAAACTGAGCCTCAAGAAGGCAGAGACTGGGTGCCCTTTTGCCTTGCCATGTGGTAGGACTCCAAGATCACCAGCAGCTGACCTTTGGTGAGACAGCATTTCTGATCATGCCTCAGTTTGGACATTTTCACAGCCTCAGAACTGTAAGCTTCTATCTTAATAAATTCCTATTATAAAAGCCAACCCATTTCTGGTATATTACATTGGCAGACTTTGGCAAACTAAGGCAAATGTAATAAAATAGACCTGGTTTGTCCTAGGTGAACATTCCTCTCTGAGTGACATTATTTTCCTGACGTTGCACCTCAGAGAAGCTAAAAAAAATTAGAAGGAAATGTTTCTTAAGTCTCTTGTGTATTTTGAAATGTAAAGTATTTGTATAGTCAGATTCATGTAAATGCTAATTGGTTTCAAACATCAGAAATGATCTGTGGACAAAGGACTAAATATACAATTTTTTAAAAGAAAGATTTATTAACCCTCACGATCAAAAAGTATACGGAGCTGCAGATGTTGAAAAATGGAGGGGGGTTGTTTTAGTTTGCTGCTGGGAGCAAAATATCAGAAATGGGTTGGCTTTTCTAAAGTAAATTTATTATAGTAAAAACTTACAGTTCCGAGTCTGTGAAAATGTTCAGATCAAGGCTTCATCAGAGACTGTCTCACCAAAGATCGACTTCGGGTGATTCTTGTCTTATGCCACATGGCAAGGTAAAATGGCTGCCAATCTCTGCTTTCTCCTCCAGGCTCACTTTCTCCCTGAGCTCAGCTCTGGGTGTGCAGGCATATGGCTCATCTCTTCCCAGGATCTGTCTCTTTAGCTTTGAACTGTTCCACTGATTCCAGCCTCTGGCCTGTCTTAGCCTCCCACAGTTTCTCTGTATTTCTGCAGCTGTAGGTGATCCTGGAGTCCTCTCTCTCTCACATGGCTGGGTCAAAATGGCAGTTGTTTTTCTGTGTGACTCTCCTTTCTAGTCCTCAGTTTATATAATACTCCCGTGAGAACATTAGGACCCATCTTGGGCCCCAAAATCTAATCAACAGCCCTTAACCAAAGTGATCTAATCAAAAGTGATCTAATTAAGAGGTCTCTTAACTGAATCTAACCAAAAGATACTACATACAACAGGCTTACATATAAGGAATGGGCTAGCCTAAGAACATAATATCCTGGAGTCCATAAAAGACTCAAACCAGGAAAGGGGTGAGTAGAAAAGTATAAGGGATATAGGGATATTAATATCCATGCAAAGTCAGGAATCAAGAGAGAATACCTAAAGGAAATTATATAAGAAATAGAGAACATGTATCATTTACGTTTACAAAACGATCAACTGAAACACTAAAAATAACTCAAAATTTTTGAGTGGGGATAAGGGGAGTTAGGGGAAGTAGCAAATAAGGTAAATGAGTTGTACCATAATCTTTTACAATAGGAGTCAAAGATAATGTTAAAAGCTAATATGTTAAGAAAGAACTCTATATACATATCATTTTGAATTATGGCCATTACCTTCACAAATAAACAATAACATATATGGTTATATGTAGCTGCTTCTGGAGATGTGGCAAGGTTATGGAGGGAGTGAGAGCTACTGATTTGGAATATAAGTTCTTTGATACAGTTATTTTACTCTCTCCATGTTTAGAAATAATAAAATTTTAATAATTTTGCATTGTTTGCCTTTCCTTTCATTTGAAACTTTTAAGAGTACATCCTCAAATCCTCCTATATTTTTTTGTGTTTATTTTCTTTGAAATGACCACTCTTTGGTGTAGCAAAGAGGCCATTTCTGTAGCTGAACAAAACAAGATAATATGTTGAAATTCCTTCTCTAAATTAGCTGGGTGATCGTCTTCATGCATTTGGAGAATTTTACCATACTTCACCCTGTTAATACTTTTAATGCTCTCTTGGCTCAACTAGCACCTGTCTTCTTCTCCCCAAAGGGGAGGGGAAAGGAAGCAGAGTAAAAAAGCTGAGAACCTTGAGTTTGCCAATTCTTGTTTCAACCAAATATTTTTTATTTAATTCTCTGCTTTTGGCTGCTGTGATACGCTTTTCTACTAAATTTAATCAGTCAGTGCTCTCAATTAGCACTTGCTGATGTGAAAAGGGGAAAATAAAGGGGAATATTTGGAGCACACTGAAAGTAAACTTCTATTCATCATATGCTGCTTCCTCCCCCTCAGTCTTCTACTTTATTCCATAAAGCATAAAATGATCTCAGTTCCTCCCTTGTTTCACCAGTCAAGTCAAGCAGAAATAATTTCTCAATAAATGTCCATTTTATAAGTTGCAATTTAGAAGAAACCAGATATAATTTATAGCTGTAAGAGTAAAACAATATATGCAGCAGTTTACCAAGTAAATGTCTTAAATATCCAAAGCATAAGACAACATAATTTGCCAAAGTGCTCACTGACTTTTTATGTGACAGGAGACATTTTATTGACATATTGCTTCAAAGAGACATTGCCATTTTCTCTATGAAAGAATAGTTATTTTGTTATTTTGTTTTATTTATTTTGTTTTGTTTTTTTCAAACATGGATTTTACTTTCACATGTCATTTGTCTTGCACACTGCAGAGATGGGCATTAGGGTCAAACACAGTGTGAAATTGATCAATCAATGACATTTTCAACTAATGTTGTAAAGTGCATTTCTGACACATTTCCAGTTGTTTCCATTTTAGTTAATAGCATCATGCACATTCAGCATAAGAACAGACTGCTCGTTAAATTTGCTATCAATCTTTGGTTAGGTACATTTAAGATGTTGAGGAAATTGCATCTATAATGATGTAATCTCCCAGTTGTTGATTTTCATTTTCCTTGTGGTGCTGCTAGTATTGACATCAGCAAGCAGACTTTAATTTGCATTGTCCAGATAGTATCACATAAGATAGGACCCCTAAAATTGAGGAAATCACATGCATTATGTTTTTATAAACTGATGTAGGATTCAATGAGGGATGACATTTATTACTGCCATTTTATCAAAGTTCCATTAAGCAGTCACAATGTGAAATATAAGAGTAAAATTGAGTAGAGCTAAAGATTTCCTAGAAAAAATGAGTGACAGACATCTTAAGAACCTATGTAGTTTCAATTATTCAGTTATTAAGCTTTTATTCATTCATAGCAGAGTGGTTAATAGAAATGACTTGCATCGGGGTCTGAATATGGGCTCTGTCACTTAGCAGTGTGTGACTCTCAGATTTCATCTGTAATAGGAAATAATAATTTGATGTTATCATAAGTTTGTCATGTATATTAAATGAATTAGATATGTAAATCATGTAGAATAACACCTAGTAAATATTATGTAAGTAGACACCCTATTCTTTCTTCAATTTTGCATTCATACATTTTATTACTTGGACAAATATTAATTGAGAATCCACTATGTGCCAGTAGGTATTCAATGATTGCTAACAAATTTCAGGTATTTCCAGAATCTCAGGTATATTATTTGAGAAAAACATTATAGATTTCAGAAATGACTAGTTATCGTTATTTTTAATTTTTCCAAACAAGTATTCTCCCTTACTCTCCCTTCCTGTGGTAACTTCTAATCTACTTTCTGTCTCTGAGAATTTGCTATTTCTGTCATCTCTTATAAGAAATATCAAACAATATTTGTTCTTGCTTTTTTCACTAGCATGATTTTTCCAAAGTTCTTTCATGATGCAGCAATTTCTTATAACTTCATTCTTTCTTTTGGCCTAATAACATTCTCTTGTGTTTATGTCCACATTTTGTTTAGCCATTCATTTGATAATGGATACCTGGGTCATTTTCACCCTTTGGCTATTGTGAATAATGCTGCTATAAACATTCATGTGCAAGTACCTGTAACTGTTTTTATTTTTGGGGATATATATCTAGAAGTGGAATTGCCAGGCCATATGATAATTCTATGTTTAACTTTTTGAGCAATCACCACATTGCTTACCACAGTGGCTGCACCATTTTACATTTCCATAAACAATGCATTGGAGTTCCAGTTTCTCTGTATCTTCTTCAATGCTTATTATTTTCCATTTTTTAAATAATAGCGACCCTTGTGAGAATGAAGTGGTATCTCATTGTGGATTTAATTTGCATTTCCCTATGTTTAATGAAATAATCAGCTATTTTTTTAAATGTGTATAAAGAGCTATTTAGTATTTGGGTTACGTGAAGATGCTTAAGACACATTACTGTTAAAGAAAAACAGATTTACCTATCATATTAGATAATACAAATTAAAAAAAATACCAAATGCTGAAAGAGATATTAAGGGAAAAAGCAACACAGTGCATTGGTAGTTTGAATAAGGTAATAATGACTTTCACAGTCTATTAGTTGATTCTGTGTCTCTTTTCACATTTTTTCCATGATGACCTTGGTTAAGATTTCCATGCAAACACTATAGGTACTGTATTGTATAGCTCCAAGATGTCATACAATGGAAATACTAATATCTCGTGATTAACTCCCCAAGCTTCTGTCATGCAACATTAAAGAAATTTTCAATGTTTACTATCATGAAGAATGGATTAATTCTCAGCACTTGTCTTTCTACAAATGTCAAAACGTCCAAGATGAATCCAGAGACCTCCTTTCATGCAGCCCGCATTAAAATGTCCTTGTGTGTTGTCAGTATATCCTTAGCTATTCCTGAAGTATTTTCTGTCTCTTCCCTCTGCAAGTGTTTTCATTGTTCCTATCATTTTGGGGTGGATTTCACCACCTTTTCTCTCTTTCCTTCCCCACCTACCCTTAGGTTCATTTTCCTTAGGGATATGATTGTTGATCCTCTCACCAGCTCAAAATTAAATGTTTGGAGTCTCAAGTTCATGGCAATCTGAAAACAAATATGTTTGTGTCAGTTTAGGAGTTAATGTATGAAGAATTTCAAGAAAATATAGACATTCGGTCAAAAGATGGTATAGTAACTGTATAGAGCTAAAAAAACTACTTAATTGGAGAGAAAGGTGATATTCATGGGAATTTCGTATAATCAGGAAGCTTTTTGAGGGAGATATTATGAGCCTACCATCCACTGCACCCATTAGGTGGGTATTTACCCTGGCTATGTTTAAGGTTACCATGTTTCAGCCAGTCTACTCTTCTAGCCTGAAGCGGACATGTAAGTCCTGCATTCCATCCAAATACTAGGTCTCATTGCTTTAAACCTCCATTGAGATTTTTGCTCATATTGCTCCCCCTGTGCAGAATATCAAGTCCGTTATTTTCATTCCATTTAAATTTTACAATCCTTCTAGAAGTAGTTTTATTATCTTAACTCCCTAGAGGCTTCTTTGAACATCTTCACTTGAAATAATCCCCAGCTTCACTATGCTCCTAGAGTGTAGTTAATACAGTAACTGGTATATTTATGAGGACTAAGATATGGGTCTCTTAGCCCTCATTTGTATTATTGTTTAACTTCTATCACTTCTGTGTCTCATTTCTCAACTAGACAATAGGGATATGTTAGGTTGGGAGACTGCAAAGTGTCACAAAAAGCACTGGCTTTGGAGCCAGAGACATGCAGTGAGGAATGTTTAGCAAGTGACTTAAACTCAGTGTTCTCTTATTTAAAATTATGAGAAGGACATCTAGCTTTGTATTTAAAAGACCTTATATGCATGATATGGTAATGACTCAACATTTATCAATCTCATCATTTTTTGAGATCAGTGTCCATATCTTGCATTCATTTTGTTCTCCAGACTACTTAGATCAGTGTATTGCCATTTACATTGGAGCTCAGATGTGTGTGTAGAACTGAATATATTATGTAAGCTCATAGAATTAGTAATTAGAATATAGGTGACCAGAAAATAGAATGATGCAAAGCTGAGGGTTAATCTGTGCAGAACTGGTTAAAAGGTTTTTTGTTAATCTTTATAAATGAATGGAAATGGTGAGAGCATATCATGCTGTTTGTGACTAACAGAGCTATTATTTGGGTATGATAGAGGTTGAAAGGGAAAGTCTAAGGACATGTATATTATTAGAAGGAAAGCTAAAAAATGTAACATGGGACTGTATAACGTAGTGAAACCTCATGTAAAATACAAATATGGGTGATATTGAATATATAAGACTGTTCTTACAAAATATAAATACAAATAAACTAGAGAGAAGGAAACAATAGCAGTTATGTACCTCAGGAAAGCATAGAGAGATTGAGAGGTGATGAGTTATGTTTGTTCGTTTGTTTGGCTTTTGTTTTTTAGTATTATTATTATTATTATTATTACTAGAATAATGAAATGCTCTAAAAATGATTGGAATGATGAATGCACAACTATGTGATTATACTGAATACCATTGATTGTACACTTTGGATGGATTTATGCTTTATTAATATGTATCAAAATTGATTTGTTAAAAAAAAAGATAAAAATATTTTTTAAAAAAGAAAAAGGGAAATGTGACTCACTAAAGTATGACAAAGGATCTAGGTGAATATTTTGATGGATAAGGTGAAACAATGTCCCCTTGCTGTTGACTGTGGAGAAGAGGTATCAGAGCTAGACTGTGATGGTGCCCATCTATCAGAAATGAGCTGAATTGACTAGATCAAAAACATTAGGTAGCCAATGAGGAAAGAGGTAGAATATTAAGCAAAGTTATATTTTGCCAGCAGCATTCTGAGTCTGTAACTGGACGATAAATTACAAGTGTTCTCACTGGTGAAAGGATTTTAAGTCATGTAGTTGTCTTTTAAATCTCATTATTCATGCAAGTCATGCAATCAATGATAATACCATTGTAGGAAGAGAAATGTTGATCTTCAAAAGCTGAAATATATTCAAATGCAAACTAAAGTGCAGCTTTGCCTTATGCAAAACAGCTTTCCTAATTCAGATCATGTTTCTTTTCATTCCTACTTTAGATTATATTTTCTTGTGCTTGGGATCCTTAAATGGATGGAGAAGAGGATATTTTTGACACTAATAACATTGAGAACTGATATCATTGGTATGTGGAGTGAAATTATTTTGATTTGGGGTTCAGTTGTTCAAAGCAGGAGGGGGTGTCCTGGATGCAAACACAAGAGATTTTCCCCTTCTCTTTACCCACACAGCCCGGGAAAATCAATCGTTTGACAATTAAAAGTGAAGTACACTGATGATCATCAGCAGGTATTGACAGGTTGTGATTAGACACCCAACTACAGCTGTTTTCTCCAGCCTCTTCTAGCACCAATTACTGCAGCATTTGACTTAGATGTTTGGAATACAGAAAATTATAAGTTAGGTTGGAAAATAAACATGAACTATTCTTTTAGAGTTTTAAGCAGATTTTTAAAGCTCCATAGTCTGAAGTCATAACACTTGGCACTACCTCATATTCTTCTCAACTACCTTTGAGATAAAGCAGTTGGAATATGTTCTTTAGGGAAGATTTTATTTTTCTAAGTAAAACTACGTTATTGTATGCATCATACATTACTCTGATGTATATGTTTGACCTTAAGATCAATAGGAATAAACATTTTGATGGGACTGCCAAAAAGGTTAATATGATCTTTGGTGAATGCTGTGGCAGGATTGATAGCGAATGAACTAGATGACCTCTGGAGTCCTATGATTTCATGGCTGGAGAAAGTTGAAACTGACATCATTGTTATTAATAGGGAAAGACTGGCTAAAATCACCAATTTCCCTAAGCTGTATATGAGTGAAGAATTTCTTTGTTCAGCAAAGCTGCTGTGTGCAGCCAGGGGTGACGAAAAAATATTATAGTGAGATTCTGGAATCCTAGGTTCTAGTCCGTGCTGGTCCTCTAACTAGCAATGCGGCCTCACCCAGCTCAATTAACCTTTTTGTATTCCTTTCCTTGCATATAAAACAGGGAGAACAATACCTGCCTTTTCTAACTTTCAGGATTGTTTTCCAGTTCCACTGAGATAAAATATGTGGAAGTGCTTTGGAATGTATTGCACAGAATACAAATGGAAGTTAATATCCATTGCCGCTGCTGTTTATGACTCTTTCTTTGAAAGGTTGTCCTTGCTCAAAATGAGTCACTCCTCTTACTGCAATTACTTCAAGCTGATTATTTGTTTACTTTGTTTCCTGGCATTTTATAACCACACCATATCCACTACAAGACTCCTGCAGGTGTGGCTACACTTTTTCTTTTGCAGACTGTGCTATGTTTGCCCAATCCAGTTTAGTTGTCATTCAGTAGCTGTTTGCCGACAGGGAGATTGCCCATTAAATACATTTTCTCAATTTAGTAGAATTAAGTTTTAGTCAAGGATGTGTTTACATTTGTCCTATGTTTCTAGACCTTGTTCTTAGCCAAATTCACTGAGTTATACAGGGCTTATAGTTGATATTAACAAACCTTCCTAAGAATTGCATATGGTTCTTGTAGGAATTCCATGTCTGGGAAGCTAACCCTATTGTGATCAGAAGCTTAATGTCCTATAGTCCTGTATGGTTCCTTTATCCCACTTGGCCCTCAGAAAACCAGGCCAAGAAAAATATCTTATCGTTTGTTGTTTCAGATTGTAGGGCTTCATACCCTGTACCCAGACCCATTGCCATATCTCTGACTCCTGACCTTGGATCAGTTATATTACTATGAAACAGCAGCAGTGTCAGAATTTACCGACATATCTAACCACACTAAACATTTATAACATTTACATGGAATGACAGAATTTTGCCAATGAGACCAAAGTTTCTCAGGCCATTTATATATATGCAAGATTTGGGGGCAAGCTCTTTTCTCCTCCCAGTGTCCATTTCTAACTCTATGAGATTTCTGTCTACCAAACTAAGTCCTGATCCACCAAATCAAAATATCTCTCTTCAACCTGAATGGCAGGTCATGAATGGTGGAAAGCAGATGCTGAGTAGACTTAGGACAAAACAGGTACATTAATGTAAATCAAGTGGAGACAGCAGGTATACCTGTTGCTGCTATTGTCCAAACCATAAACTTCTCTTCAGACTATTATTCCCATTCCACCCAAAAACACTCCATAGATGGTCCTGAGGAAACATTAAAAACAAGAGACAGAGGATCCATTTTCAACCAGGACTGTGACTAAACAACAGACTTTATGCTGGGCTCTTGGCCTCTATGAGGAGAATGTAGCTGTGTTGAGAAACAGGTCCATATTCTGTGGTAAGGGGTGTTTCAGGTTTTCAACTTCACTAGCTATGTCCCAGAAAATATAAGAACAGTGAACTTACTTTGTCTATTTTGACCTAAATTGGTAACTGTATGGGATTTCCACTAGCTCAGATTTTACAGAATTATTATCCCACCCAAGGCTGGGAGAAAAGAGTCTCATTCACATGCAAAATTAGATTTTACAAGGTCTGAAACCTTATTTTAAGACAGTAAGACCATTAATATGATATACTATATAAAGTCTTACTGAAGAATAACCTTTGTACTACAAAATAGCTATTCTATTCCAAAACTAATGGGATATATTTGGACTGTGACTGACTGACTAATGCAATGTAAAAATATCCTCTCTGGAGTTGCTTTTGCATAAGCCATGTATTTGGATGACACTAGGCCCAACTGCATGGATAGCATGTTTAAACATTACAGAGCATTATGTTAACAGGTCCAAAGGCCAAGTGCCAAGGTTGCATTCTTAGGGTTCAGAGTATTGATGATATTAGCAGAGAGGGTAATTTTGTTAGACTTCACACCTCTGGGCTACCATGAGCGTTCAAAGATTTTTGAGATTTTATTTATATCGACCGCAGATTCAGACACTACTTCTCTGACCATTATTGTTATTCTAAGGAAAGGGAAAGAGTTTGTCTGAATCTTAGATAAATTCATAGTACTTCTAGGAGCAAAGGAGCCCTTTATATCTGTCATTTAGGTGATGGCAGACTCCTTCCAATTCAAAACTCGTAGGGAAAACAGAAAACTTGTGTTCATAATGTCTGGCCTGTAGACAGACCCCATTCACTTGCCCTCCTACATCCTCTGTTGCTGGCCCCATTGTGCATTATTATCTACTCAAAAGAATTACTCCATTTCTCAGTGAGAATCTAAAGGGAAATGGGGCAGAGTGAATCCATTCTACCCTGGCCACCCTCTTCTTGAACCCACTATCATAGATCAAATTAGTAAACTGAAATGTAAATTCACAAGTTTTATAAAATCACCAGTTGATTTCAGAATTACCTGTATATATAGAACATTTGTAGCTTTAGTGAACTTGGGTTTTCTCTTTTCCTGCAAAAGGGAAGTGAAGACTCAGTCCTTCATGAAGGACTTCATGTGTCCCCCTGGAAGCTTCTCCTCTTTTGACCTGGCTGTGTCCCTCAGTTTACCTTCCTCACTACAGGCAAGAATTACCTTTTTCAATATTTTTGGCTAACAAAGCCCAATTAGCTCCTAAGTAAAAATTCCACAACTTCCACAGGAGGAGATCTCATTTTGGTGGTCATTCCTGGGGTTATGATTTCAAAGGACTCTGTAGCCCTTTTATAAGCCTCCAGAAGCATATTGGGTTTCAAGCCATGAGCAAGTTTAAAAGTGGGTCATTGAATTCTAATTCATTGTTAGAGCTCTGAAAATGCCAGTCATTTTACTACATGACCTTTCCTGAAAACACATCTATCCAAATGCATTTTTTTGTTCAAAAACTGAGAAAAGAATATTTATGGAATTAACAGTTTCTGGTTTGCCATGTACAATTAATGAGTGTCCATTGCTCGGTTCAGACCACACATATATGCGTACACACACACACACATACACAGTGAGCACACACAACACAGTAGTTTTCAAGAGCCATCTTTTTGTTCCCACAGGACTGAAAGACTTCCATATTATTTTAATTTACTCTCCCGTTAATTAAAAGCAGGATGATTTTATCAGTTTTTCCCACTGCACACCTTTTCCTTAATATTGGCTTCTTTTACCCACTTTTTCAAGGGTATGACAAATAGCATGACTATTAGAGGTATTATTAGAGGTAACCATTTAAGTAGAAAATTATTCTCGTCTAAGTAGAAAATTGTTCTCTTTCTTCCATAGAGACTTCTGTTTCTTCTATATCTACTTCAGGTGGTCTGGATGTCAAGAAAGCCCAACTATTTCTGTTATAGCTATAAGAGAAAGCTGGTCTCTAGACCCTGGAAAGTGAAGTCCAGACATTGTAAAGGCACCCATCTGTTGGTGCTTGCTTGCCGGGGCCATGGCACCAGGTTGATGGCCTCTTTCTCTGCCCCCATTTTCCAGTCATCTCTACCACAATGTCTAATGAGTTCCATAGATTCATTATGAACAAAAATAATGACTGCTAACATATCCCCTCCCCCAGCTTGGTTCTCCTCCACTATTCTTTTTATCACTGACTGTTACACACTTCACTTCATACCTTTAAGTTAGAAAGCTGGTTGGTGCCTTTCACTTATGTTCTATGCTTCCCTGTATCTATTCATTTAACAAATCCTGTTTATTCCTCATCTTCCTAGCTCTCAAACACATCCTTTCCTTTATAATTCTGCCTTCATTTTTCAAACTCAGGATATGCATGGCTTTATTAATAGATCTCTATATCTCTTATAATATCTCTCTTTCTATTAATTTTCCATATGGAAAATTGGTCTGTCATCATGCCAGTGTCATGCTTAAATAATTTCTTTTTGCCTCCAGTGTAAAGTCCTATTGCTTAGTGACCCAGAGCCCCTTAATACCTTGCCCCTGCTTACTTTTTACATACATTTCTTACAACATGCCACTTTGCATACTTTATTCCTGCCATACTCAAATACTTTCAGTTACAGAATAAACTGTGTTTTGTCTTGCTTCTGTATATTTATTGATTCTTTAATCTTCCCTTTCCTAGGAAGACATTTTTCCCTCCCATCACCTAGATACCTTAAACTTGTCCCTCAGATGTCAGTGTTTTATCCCTTTCTCTCAGAGAAATACAAAATAACCTGAGCATCCAGTTGTTTTCCTACATTAAGCGTTAAGGTCCTTGAAGGCAGGAGTTGTACTTTGTTCATTATTATTTCTCAACTACCTCACACAATGTCTGCTTTTACACTTCCATACACATCCATTCTTTTTGGGTTTTATTGAAATTCAGAGCAATCTCAGCAAGGAAACAATTAGTGTGTGTAATTTACTTCCAGAGATGATGTAAATAAATTGTACAGTCTTCTTTACATCTTAATTTGTTAGGTTTGGCACTTAAATAAAATGTTCTAGAATAAAGTATGGTTTCTTTCCCCATAGATTAAAACAAAGTGGGCAATTCAGAAAGCATAGATGAATAGAGATAGAGATAGTTAAACTTTTGGATCTTACCATACAGGACCTATTTCATAGGTTCTGGCCAGGCTGAAGGAATTCAATGTTTTAAATTCTACAGTTACTAATCTTTGCTCTTTTCTGTTTAGAAATACAACACAGTGATTATGGGTCTACGTTGTAAGAATATATGATTATACATCTAAGATGTATATATCTTATACATCTAACTGCTAAAAAGTGTCCTACAGAATATTGTTTAACTTGTCCACTTACCCGAGATAGATAGCATTGCTCCAACTGCCCATTACCACAAAGAGTGCTTTGAGCCTAACCTTTTTCAAGAGTGGATTCCTGGGTCATAGGACAAGTACATACTCACTGTAATTAAGCAAAGTCACATTACACTCCAGAATAGTTACTCAGTTCATTCTTGTACCATAAGATAATGTGGGCTCCTATTTCCCCATATGCTCTCCAATATTTTGTATTATCTATATTGTTTTTAACAATGCATTTTTAAAAAGTGTTTGAATGTTTTTTGTGGCATATGACTGCTGTGTGAAAAACTAACTTCTTGAATCTCTCTCTTTGTTCTACTTCTACTGCACCTTTTTTATGCCCTTATATTTTAGCATATGATGTACCAGGTGAATTAACCTTGATTTTCTTTATACAAATACATATTAATCTTCCTTAGGTTAGAAACTACATATTGTATACTTTGTCTGCCAATAGACACAAATGTAAAAACATACATTGATACATTCAGGAAACTTAATAAACACAGTATTATTTATTGGCTTGATGATCACAATTGCTCAACAACTATGAAATAATTATCAGGAATTCAAAATTATAGTAATGACCTGAATAATGAGGCAAAATTTACTCTTTTCAGATTTATAGTGCAGAAGGTTACCATTAAATCTCATTGTCTTTAAATCAAACATACTCTTATACATTTGGATAGTTTTAAAATTCACACACATATACATTATGTGTATACCTTATGTGCTTGAAGAACATAATAATTGAATATTGTGTTCAAAGATTTCTGTACAATTTTTTAAATTTATTTTTGTTTCTTTTTATTTTATCTTTTTGATCTTTATTTTCCTCTAATCTTCCTTTGTCCCCCTAATCTTGTGCTGACGTAGGTAAAAGTAATGGATATGCATTTGTGGTTTCTTCCCCTTTTTGGTCATTCTTAAAATAATGGGTTTGTGTGTGATAGCATGAATTCTTCTTTTCTGAGGTAACCATAGAAACAAGATCTGTAGCATACAATGAGCTTTAGAATTTAGATGATTTGAAACAAGAACAAATATATCCCTTGTATTAAGGAGAAAAAAATTGACTTTATTCTCCCACTAGTGAGTTAGGGTAATATTATATATGTAGATGATATATAGAGAAGAAAAAATAATTTTTCAACTATGTATAAAACAGTTAAAACCAATCAGTGTGGGAAACTTGATAGATATAAAACAACCAGTAACTTAAGGTTAGTGTTCATAAAATGTTTTTAGGAAAAATGTTTTAGGATTTAGGAAATATGATAAATTTGATACTTAAACTAAGCTAAGTAATAGATCACCTTTCCAAAAGTCCCCAGAAATCACTATAATTTGGAGCAGGTTAATTTGTATTAGTAACTGATAGTCCCAAACTAATTAAGAATGGTAATAAAGTTTAGCCCAATGCCTTCAGGCTGTCCTGCCCTTGATCTATAACAAACATTCACACTGCTATAATGGATTTTCTAGAATTAACGAAAAGAGGCTCTCTGGCTCCATTATACTTTAATAATTAATTCTTGTGCTCTATTTTTTCTTCTTAAAAAACTTAAATTCTGTTAAACTGGCATCTTAGCACTATGAACACAATTGACACCACTCTCCTCTTTGTTGGTTGTATCTGTCTTGCTGACCTTCTTTCTCTTCCCAGAATTTATCGAATCCATTCCTGACTCAAGACTTTTTTTGCTCTTCATTTTACCTGACTTATCCTCCCATACTTCATAAGGTTGGATTTTTTTCTCATCATTCAGTGTTTAGTTCAAACGAAACCTACCCACCAGACTTTCCTCAACCACCATACCTAAATAATCTTGTTGACCACCTCTGCCCAATCATTTCATTTTCTATTACATAACTTTGCTTTGGTTTCTTCATGATGTTTTTTCACTCTTTGAAATTATCATTTTTATTTATTTTTGTTCTTATTATCTATGTCTTTCTTCTAGAATATAATCTCTAGCAGTAGAAGTTTTCTGTCTTGTTCACTGGTGTATCCCTTTCCCCACTCCCACCAATAACTGCAGGTCCACTATGTTCATGGGATGGTGCCACCATCTGCAGGTAGAAGACAAAAAAATCATAGGCGTTGTCCTATAAAAAAACTCACAGTCTGATAGGGATGGCAGTGAAATCAATTAATCAATGGTTAAGAATACTATTTATCCTAGGGCTATAGTGGTGGTGTCCTTGGAGTAAACATACCTAAATAGAAATAATGTCACGGGAGACTCTTTTGAGCCACAGTCGCATCAAGTTTTCTCAGTAAAAGGTAGTACTCTGAAGGTGAAATCCTAATAAGAAAAGTAGTCAAAAGACAAAAGTAGTCATGTGAAATCCATCATATTAAGTGCATGGTGTAAAGAGATCTGTTTGTCCTTATGCATAGTTACATGTCAAGACATTCACTTCTGAATCTGAAGATTTTTTTTACAGGCATGGGTAGATTAAATAATATACAGATAAACACTTCAAAATGGACATATAACTATCATACCTTAATCTAATATATTTATACTAAAATATGTGTTTATGTATAAACAATTTTACAGATAAGCCACACATAAAATTTAGTCTCTTATATACTCACATACATATATCTTAGTAGGTTTATAAAATTGTTTCATTTTCTTAGTAAATATGTACCAACTATGGTTCCTTTGATCAAATGGGATGCTTGAAACTCAGCTTGATTTGGATGATTTAAAAATTGGTATCACATTTATTAAAAATATCATTTTCTATGAGAGATTATGGGATATATATTCTCTGTCTCTATCCTCAGATTTAAAGTTGTGGGTGTTGCCATTTTATTTCCACTTCTGTTGAGTAGAGACATACTGCAAAAAGAATTTAAATTAATTGAAACAGAAACCTAAGTGCAGTTTAACTAGGAAATATTCAGAGGATTGGATTATTTTCTCTAGTGACCAAATTTTTTATTTGATGGTATTACAAAGCCATGCCACCTGCCCTTCAGGTAAGGGCTGGTACAGCTAGCTACTCCTTGTCAACGACAGAAATGCTCACATGCAGTCTAGGAAGAAAGCAGTAGGTAAAGCACCATTATCCACTCTGTCAAGGTTAATGCAAGTATACTATGTGGTTCATCTAATTAGGAACATGCCTTGTTCAGGCAACATTTTGAAGCAATAGAGAATATTTAGAAATATAGAGAAATAGGACAGTTAGGGGCAGAAAGAGAAGTAGAAGAAGGAGAAAACAAATATTGACCACAGGTGAATGCTCTTATCATTTTGGCATCTTTGCATCCATAGAGACAGAGAGAAATAAAAAGATCAATGCCTACATACTTATATAAGTGGGCACTATTCAGCCCCAGGTGGCTACAGATTTCCCATTCATCTTTCAATGCTTTTGAACTATGCCAGTCAATATTCTGCCCTAAGTTCTGAGTTAGGCAAAATGGAGTTGAGCATCATGAGTCAGTTCTTCAATTATTCCCTAGACAAACACAGTACTTTGAAAATAAGGAAGGTCTTCTCTGCTTCCTCTAAAACCAAGGACCCGGGTCCCACACTGGGAGAATGGGCTGCCCTCTTCAATACCACCACTGAGTCAGGAAGACAGTAGGTCAAGGGCTGGTAAAAATGTCACAATGCTTTCCTACCATTTTTAAGCTGCCTTTTTCCTGAGTCAGCTTTTGCGTGGTTGCTGTTAAGTCTTTGACTGTTTCTTAGAGTTTTGACAAAATAGGTGCTGACAGGTTCGACTGTATTCTTGTTGTTTCCCTGGAGGAATGGGATCTTGGAGGTGCCAACCCAGCCATTTTGCTGAGTCACTGCCTCACCATTGTAAAGTATGAATTTTTTGATAAGGTTACTTCAGTGAAGGGGTGGCCCAACTCAATCAGGATGGATCTGAATCCCATTATTGGAGTCCTTTATAAGTGGAAAGAAAATCAGACAGACAGAGAGAAAGCCACAGGAAACAAGAAGCTGAAATTCAATGGAAGCTGAAATAGAAGGGAGAGGCCAGGAGAGACCACCATGTACACATGACAGAGCCAAGACCAAGGATAGTCAGCAGCTGCCCTAGAATGCCACATTCATATGGGAGGAAGCATCGCCTTGAGGCTGTTGTTGATTTGGACATTTTCCTGAACTCAAAACCGTGAGCTATTAAATTCCCATTGTTAAAGTCACCTCTTTGCATGGTATTTGCTTGAGCAGCTCAGAAAACTACAACACAGTGTTCAAACTTACCTATAATAAGCATAAACAGCCCCCTACCTTACCACTTCTTTTCTCTAAATTCACAATTTCCAGACGCAATTTACAGTAATCTCTTAAAGAAACTTATTCGAATATTTACTTCCATATTTCCAATTAGTTTATACTACTTATACTATTATTTCTTGAGTTTATTTTTTACCATAGTAATTGAAGTTTTTACTTTTTTTTAGCCTTGATGTTCATGCGCTTTTATATGCTTCTTCTATTCTTGTAGTGGTTATGTAACAGTATTTGATTAGACTTTAAATTTTGACAGCTGTGAAAATATTGTTTATATAGGAGGCTCATGATTTTCTGGAGTTTTCTTATTTATTTATCAGCTTAATTTTCAGCATAATTAACACTACTTGTCCCAATTTCCGACAGAACTTTTGAACATCTCACTATACTGTCCAAGCATCAATTTTTTCGCTGGTGTTCTACTTTTCCTGTTATAATCCGGACTGGTGGCTCTTAGCCTCCATCTCTGCTTTCATTCTGGAGAATCCCTTAGCCCCACTTCTGAGTTGGATCTCCACCAATCTCTCTTCAGGTATACACACACCCCTATTTTGGTACAGCTAATATCAAGTAATAACCTGAGAAAGGCTAAGTTAGATATAATATTGTTTGTGCACTTTTGTCTCTGGACAGGTCATTTTTCTATCCTAATGCTTGATTAATAGTATGGTGGATTTATTCGTTTCCTAGGACTGCTGTGACAAATTACCAGAAACTTGGTAGTTTAAGACAACAAAATTTATTCTTTCACAGTTCCAAAGGCTGGAAATCCAAAATCAAGCTGTTGGCAAGGCCATGCTCCCTCCAAAGTCTCTAGGGAAGAAACATTCCTTGCTTCTTCCTAAATTCTGGTGGTTGCAGGCAATCCATGAAGTTCCTTGGCTTTTAGCTGCATCATTCCAATCTCTGCCTCCACCCTCACGCTGCCTTCTTTTCTGTATGTATCTGTGTCTCTGTGTCCACATTTCCCTTTCTTTTCCCTTATAAAGATACTCGTCATTGGAGTTAGGTCCTACCTTAATCTATTATGACCTCATTTTAACTTGATTTCATCTGCAAAATTTCCAAATTAGGTAACATTCATAGCTTCTGGCAGTTAGGACTTGAACATATCTTTTTGGGAGACACAATTTAACCACTATATTTAGGTAGATAATTTTAAGTTGAATAATTTTCTTTCTTTTTCTTGAAAGCATCAGCTACTGTCTTCTAACCTCCTGTGTTGCTCTTTAAAAATCTGATGCTTTTCTGTTTTTCAATTCTTCGTATATCACCCCCTTCCCCATTTGATACAATTTTAGGTCATTGTTTGATTTTTCGTTTCTCTATTCTAAAATTTCATAATGATAATGACATGGTGTGGTCTTTCTTTGTTTGTTGTCCTGGGACCTAGTGAGGCCTTTCAATTTGGAATATAGTACCCTTCAGTTCTTGGAAAGATTTTTGTATTATTTCATTAGCAATTTTCTTTCAATCAATTTCACTTGTATTCTTTAATGCCTATTAATTTAATATAAGTCTTCTTGATTGAGCCTCTACTTATGTTATCTCTTCCCTTCAATTTTTCATTTTTATTTTTTTATTTGCCTTTGAGACTAATATTATGGGCACTGGCAATATTGTATATTATGAGCCATTTCCTCAACTTATTTTAACAATCCCTCTATTGATTATTTTTTCCTGCTATTGCATTTTCCATTTTCAAGAGGACTTTTTCCTAAAATGTTTCATTTTTTCTACCACCTTCATTTTACAAAAATAAACATTCTTTCTAATCTGAGGATATTAATAATAATCTTCTTCTGGTGCTTGCATTGTTTTTTGTTGTTGTTGTTGTTTCTTTCAAGTCTTATTTATTTCTGATTACTTTATTTGGCTTCTGGATTTCATGATCTTAAGTCATGATGATCATTTGTTCATAGCTTACATTGAAATTGGGAAAGTCAAAGGATGATTAAGGGAGAAAAGAAAAAGAATTTGGTTTTAGTCATATTAAGTTTGAGACAGCATCTTGGGAAATGCAGTACCCGTTTTTAATGATATATGTTACAGAAGAGCATGGCACAGGGCTGCCTCCTGGAACCCAATAGGATGGTTGTGGTGCATAGCTATCTAAATATAGGTAATGCCATATTGTCCTGTGCATCAGGAGGTAATTGAGATGGGAGTACATGAGAATTTCTTTCATAATTGTCCTTAGGCAGACAGGTTGATAAGGATTCTCTAAAGTTTTTCTTATCCCTTATATTTAAAATGTTCTTTCTTTGGACACAAGAGTCCAAAGTTGAGGTGCAAATTCTATTTTCTCTCACCTTGACAATGCTCTGTCAAAACAACATGAGATTGTTTGCAGCTTTTATTGATCTTTCTCTAGTCTTTACTGTGAGGGACTACTAAGAGGCTAAGCTGTTTGGTGTCAATAGAGACCAGGCAGAAAATGATGCCCATAAAGACTTTAAAACCTCCAAGCGGGTCGGGGTCAAAAGCAACAATTCTCTGGCAGGACAGACAGCAAATTTGAGAAGCCAAAAACAGAGTTTATTTCAAACACTGGGTCAAGTTCAGTGTTAAGTGAAATTTGAAACAAAACACAGCATGTTTACAACATATAATTAAAACCAACTATCACTGACTTCTTTCTGCTTTTCTCCCATTTCATGTTGGAGAAAGTAAAGTATTCTGATGCATCACTAGAAATTCTGGAAGGAATATTACTTCATTTGATAATTTTGGATAATCCTGATATATTATAATCCTCCACCAAGCTGGTAAATACAGAAAAAAATATAATGCTTTCAATAGTCTTTTTTTTAATTTAATTTAACTTAAAATGGTATCAAACTATTGGTAATATTCTTCAAATATTTTATCAAGAACAGCTGTTCCTGATCAAATATTTTTTAATTAAATTTTTTTGAACATTGTCCTCCAAAAGTTAATTGGCCTTAAAAAATACATACAATATATTTTCAGTTCTGCCAATTTACCTAACGATGGATATGTGTACATACAACGCACACACAATTTATTATGGTTACCCTCTTTTTTTGTGGAGTCTTTATTGACTATTTCTTTCTCTCTTGTGTTTTGCATTTTATGGACATATCAGGCAATTTGTATCATCTCTTTTTAAAGTTTTACAGGCCCAAAATATTTGTGGCACAGACTCTTGGGACCTTTGTGACCCATATATTAGAAAATTGATGAACACAAAAGATGATTTCCTTGGAAAGTCTTGACTGAAATCTGTTTATATAGAGTTTCTATTCAGGCAAATGTCCTTGTTAGCTCCTTAATATTTCTGAAAAATGTCAACTTCAACCTCTGCTCTGATTAATTTTAAAACATGCACATTTGCCATTAATCAGCAAAATTGGATCTCTGCACTCCTGTTTATTGCCATTGAATATGATTTCAAGGTCCCTGGTGGGTGTTTATTCTCAAAAGCTGATGTCTGAGTAATGAAGATAGAGAGTTTCTACATATCAGTGTTTATCAAGTGTTAATAGGAACAATTTACATCAGCTTTTTTTAAAAAAATTATTTAGAAACCCTACTCTAACCTACTGA
Source organism: Cabassous unicinctus (assembly GCA_029593785.1). Taxonomy (NCBI): domain Eukaryota; kingdom Metazoa; phylum Chordata; class Mammalia; order Cingulata; family Chlamyphoridae; genus Cabassous; species Cabassous unicinctus. The sequence goes on from JAQZBX010003677.1 coordinate 23,254, forward strand.
ATCAGAATCTCTGGGATCAAGGTCTTGGAAATACCACTTTTTAAAATTACTTTATATAATTCCTATGCACTATACATTTTGGAAATTCCTGACTAGATAGTCCAATTCTGTCCTTAGATCAAATGAAAAGATAAGAAAGCTGCATGCTTGAATTGCTCTCTTTAGTTTCCATATACTTTTGCTTGTACTGAATATGGAAAATAGACACCATGTCATTCTGCCTTCAGGGAGAAGTAATAGAAACACTGTCATATGAAATTCACTATTCTATTTAACCTAGCCTTGGCTCTTTATGAGATTCCTTAGGAAAATTTTTCATTTAGTCTCATATTTGTAAAGCATACTTGTATAATTTTTCTATACATTTTAGATTTGTATAAATATTTAATCATTCAGTCCCCCAAATTTTGTAAAAATATATCATGGCCAGGTAATTTTAAAAATAAAACAATTAACTTTATTTCAACTTACACTTAAAATAATGATAACTGACTCCATTCTTCTCTTCTCCCTGCCCTATTCATTTCATATTGGAGGAAGAACAGTATTCCCACATATTGCTAGAAATTCTGGAAGGAATAATAATTTTTTTTGCTGAAGTGAAGAAACTTTTAGAATGCCACATTGTATCTATCTCTATGATGAAGCAATAAACATCAGGTTGGAAATAGGGATAGGGCATTTAACTGTAAGATTTTCACAGCATTATGTGGTTCCCAGAATTTCCAAGATCTCTACAGACAAATATCGATTAAATTGGCAGTGTTTTCTTTCCCTTTAACTACTGCTGGTAATTGCTTAAGAAGTTCAGTTCTCCGAGAAATACAGATCTGGTCTGGTGGAAGTTGTTTATCTCTACTATAAATATTTATATGTATACTTACACATGCACACATGTTTTATATTGCTTATTTTGCACAAGTGAATAATGCATTTTTAAGTGGAGAGAATAAGAAAGATTTCATTTGTTTGAGAAGACAAATCCTAATCATAGGTAATGACTCTAGAGCATAAAACTTATCAAACAATAGAAAGCAGACACAGCTAAAATTTTAGGACCTGGGACTTGAGTAATCTCCATAGGGAAAATGCTGGAATATTCTATGGTTTATAAAAAATTATACTGTGCTTAAGAACCAGTATCAACTGTTTGCATAGTTCCTTTCCTAGACTAGGAATTGCTACTGAGCTTGTCTTAGCATATTTCTTCTGCAGAATATATGCATTTAGCCTTTTTTTATTTTCGGCAAACCTATTTTGAGAATTTTCATTGTTTTTCCTTAGATGATTTTTTAAAAAAATTTGCAACATTCACTTAATACCCTGAAATACAACCAAATCATAGTCATTCCATGTATCCATGTTGAGTGTCACTAGAGAAATTTCTTCAGTTTCTATGTATCATAGTCTTTTTTGTTTTTCATATACATATAAATAAATAGATTAATTAATTAATCTATTTTTTTATTTTTTTATTTAACAGTGGGCACTGATCATTGAGGAGAACTTTCCCACTGTGGGGAACAAGACAAGAAGAATATCCACAGATGATTTGATTCATCCTTTTCTGGGAGAAATAACAACCAAAGAAAATAAAGCCTCAAGAGTCACATAGCTCTTAGATACAAAACATAAATATAGCTTCTCTGTAGACCTTCTGTTAGACATTGACACCTACAGAAAATAAAAAACACATCTCTTTCATAGGAGACTTTGAAATATTTGCTTCACATATTAAAATACAATTGGTATGATAAATTTAGACTTTTCCAAGGTTATTATTTTTATTTCTTTCAAACTATTTGCAATTTGTGCAGAGAGTAGAATTTTATACTCTAAAATTAAAAAAAGAAACAATTCAGACTTTATATTTAAGTACCTGAGGAATAACTAAATCATTTTTCACTTAATAATCTGGCCTTTGGCAAGCCTTCTCTTCCCTGTAAATGTTCTGAGAAGAATTTGCTTTTATCTCTTATATGACTCAAAGTATACTAGTCGGGATTGCCTGTATATTAGTCAAGAGATTATGATAGAAACTAAAATAGATTTAAAGTATTTGTAAAAGACTTTTATTTATCTAACTTTGTGGACTCAGTAATGACCACAGGCTCTTGCATGATACTAGGACTAAATATTTAATTAGCTTAAGAACATTCCCTGTTTTAGACATCAGCAGAATAATCCCATCTGTGTAAACTAACACATCAAGATTCCACTAATGCATTTACTCATGTGTCCTATCTGTTACTGAACAATGCTGAGATGAAGCCTAGGAGGCTGGGAACTTCCCAAATATTTATCTCTTGCTCCTTAGTAACAGAACAATAACTTACTCAGAACAGTGGTGTTTTCAGATAAAATACTATATTCCCCAACCTCTTTGTTAATCAGGAATGGCCAGTTTGATGTAAGTGTAAGCCATAGGCTCAGAATTCCAGGAAATGTCTTTAACAAGCAAGCTCACCAGGAATGGTATCATTTTGCCCTAGCCCTTCCCCCTGCCTCTTGCCTGGAATATAGGAAATGGAAATGATCTCCAGCATTCATTTTGTGACCATTAGGATTAAACCCATACCCTAAGAATAACTGAACAGAGACAAAGAAGTGGCCTAATGGCTTGTGAATACATTGTATCAGCCCTGGACAGTTGACCTATAGACTTCTTTTATGTGAAAAATTAAATTAAGGCACTATAGCAGGTCTTTGTTACTTGCACCCACATGTACTTCCTAAGGAATACAGTGGTCAAAAATTTAAACCAGCACGTTCAAATGAAGTATACTGACACTGTAGAAGAGCACACAAACTGTCTTCATTGCAGTTTTCACCCCTGACAAATTTATATAATATATGTTACATAGGATACATTATTTTTTATTATTGTCATGCTTAGATTATTTGCTTATTTATAGTATTCTCCCCTCTAAAAAATAAGCTTCATAAGAAAGTTGAAACTTGGTTTTGTTCATTAATACATCTCCATTGTCAAGAATAATGCCTGACACATAGCAAACATTCAGAAAATATTTGCTGATAAATGAATGAATGGATGATTTAATGATTTACTGGACGCTTGGGTGAATAGATGGATAACCATATGGGGATATTCCAGAAGACAGAGAAGTTGCTTTTATCTGGCAGGGGAGTAAAAGACAGAGAAAAGTCTATCTTTGCTTAACCAGGAACATTTAGATAAGATTCTGGGCTGCTGAATAAATGTTTGCCTAGTTTTCAAACCAAGAGTGAGACTTCATAGTGTTAGTTTATAAATCAAATAAAGAATTAATTAGATATAACCATTTGGCAGTTAATTTTGTGGGAAAAGCAAGCTTATATACGTGGCTAAAAATATTCCTATAACTACATGAAAGAATATATATCTATATAAATATACCTGCAACTATTATAAACCATTAGTAATTATTCTATAACATGTATCCAGGCATGGTTTTCATCATTCTTTCTTCTTTATTAATCTTGTCTTCTAACCATGAGTGTTTAAAAGTTATGTCAGTTATGCTCCTAATCCCTTTTATTTCATCATTTTTTGAATCTCACACAATGCTACTAATCATATATTTTCTTTTGTGCTACATGGAGAGATTTATCAAATTTTTATACATTTATTTGACATTAATTTCTAAAGTATAAATATAACTTCTGTCACTTTTGGGGTTTCCATTGTGGCTGCAGGAATATTTCTGCATTGTCATTACTTTTAGCACATAGTTCCACATTTATTCACATTACTGCACTCCCAATTTGGGGGGAAGAGGCTGTTTCAATTTAACATGAAAGTGATAACTCTTTTTTATTGTGGTAACACATATATAACAAAATTTCCCACTTTAGCTGTTTTTAAGTATACATAAATGGTATTAATTACACTTGCAATGCTGTACTACCATCACTGCTATCCACATCTAAAACTTTTTTATCAACACAAACAGAAACTATACCCATTAAACAATAGCTATCTTCTCCTGGATTCTGATAACCTCTTATCTACTTTCATACAACAGGAGTCATACAATATTTGTCCTTTCGTGGCTGCTTTGTTTCACTCAACATATTGTTTCATTCATGTTGTAGCATGTATTAGACCTTTATTCCTTTTTTATGGCTGAATAATATTCCATTATATGTTTATATCACATATTGTTTATCCCTTCATCAGTTGATGGACACTTGGGTTGTTTCCACCTTTAATCTATTAAACTTTGATTATAATATGATAGATACATGACTGCCCAGGAGACAATGAATATCAAGGAGACATTAACTGTAACTTTGGTTTCATTCTAGGAAAAAGACTCTTGAAGATAATCAACCTCTGTAGAAAAATACTTTTTTTCTGATGTTTTTTTGTTACCTCTTAATTTTTATTTCTAGGTAGAAACCCACTACCACCCACTACCCATTACCTCTTTTCCCACAATGAGGTAATGGAGGACACAATGACTATTGCTACTAAAAAGTCATGGCTGTGTTTCAAAGACTTTTTTCATGTCAGGTTAAAATGAGTTGCTATCACATTTAAATATTTAATTCTTTTCTACCCAAATGGACTTGAGATAAACCATTCCAAACAGATACTCAATAATGTTGTGAATGGATGCTGCTGTGCAGATAGTTTTTCCAATATGTATATTAGAGGAAATTTTATGTGCATTATTTCCCTTATTTGCAATTATATTTAACTTAACACTGTGCATCTATGAAGGTCCCTTGCCACCCCAACATTTTTCAGAATGTAATTTCTTTATATTGAATGAAAGAATTTTACATTAGTAACATAATTACTCTATCATTTTTCTGAAAACCATGAATATATTTACAAGTTATTAATTTTCTATTATTGCCAAGAGTAAATATTTATTTGCTAAAATATGGGCTTTCAAAGTTTAAACTGCCCAAATAAATAGACCTTACTTCTTGTAGTCTAAATTGCTGTTTCTTATGAAAATATGCAATAGCGAAGTGGTTCTCAAAAGAGGGAAAATTATGCCTACCAATGCATAATTGGCAATGCCTGGACCTATTTTTGATTGTTAAAATGGGGAAACAGGTACTATTGGCATCTAGTGCGTAGAGGCTAGGAATACTGCTAAACATCTTAGAATCCATAGGACAGCTCCACACAACGAGAATCATCCAATCCAAAATGTCAACAGTATTGAGGCTAAAAAACTTTGTATTGAAGTGATTGAATACCAGGTAAAGCTTGATTAAGCATTCTAAATCGTTAAATATTTTAATCCAATTTTATGTAAGATAAAAATAATGAAAAGATGATTTTATAGTGTTATGAAAAATATTTTTATTGATCAAGATAATGTGCAGATCCAAATATTCTATTGATGAAAAATAATAGAATTCACACCAAAAATATAATATAATTTAATTGTAAATCACTTCAGCAGGAAACTCTGATAATTACCTTCTTTCTCATATTAGGAATGTGGCTGGTATAAATTAAAGGGATTATCTCTCCCCTAGTTAATGCAAGAAGGTGAGGGTGTTGCCCCCACCAAATTATCAAAATAATTGGGCATTGTATATATCTCTTTGTGGCCCATGGGACTGTTCCTTAGAGCTGAGTTACTTGTTAAAATCTATTATTCTAATTAAACATATCTTGACATAATATCATGGAGTAAAATCTCAGTCGTTTAGAAAGTAGACACCCTAAATTAATAAATTACTAAGGGACATGTTTAAACTCATCCAATATAATTTAACAATAACCCTGACATTATACTAGAGAGAAAAACACTTAAACCTATTTCTTCACGAGCAAAGAATTTTTGAATTAAATTATCATTGGCTAATAGAAAATGTTGGACTTTGGGAAAGGTATGAGATGTTGTAGCATGTATTAGACCTTTATTCCTGAGATGAGTTTGCAATATTACTTTTCTATTAGTGATTTTGAATAATTCTTATAAGTTTAGATACTATGAATTTCAAGAAAGTATTTTGAATCACTTATATAAAATGAACATCTTTCAAAAATAATAACAACTCAAAAATAATTGCTATGGGAGTAATGAGTTGCAAGCAGGTCATAATTTGGGCAGCAAATGAGTAGTAGCTTTGTCTCAAAGGGATTTTTACTGCTCATATTTTCCCCAAAACTCAATCAAGAATTATAAAGGCAGTGACATTATATAAACTGTTGTTTTTAAACTATCATCTTTATATTTTCATCACATTTATGTAGCCAGCTTCACAGTATTGTAAACTTCTGACTTCCAAAAGGAAGAATGCATCTTATCAGTTAATATTCATGAGACAATCAAAAAGTACTTTCATAGCTGTTAATTATGACTTTTCTCTAAAAGGATTCAAGATCCAAATGTGATTTTTCCCCCAAGAATTTAAGTGGAATTTTCTGGATCCAGTGAAAAACTTCTAACTGGATTACTATGCTGCCTTCAAAGGAAGAAATGTAGTTACTTCCACAGTATAATAGGATATTTTATTCTTCTTTCTTGTTCTATTTCTGTTTAATGTAATAACAGAGAAAAAAGTAACAGATTTGCATTGCAATGTGATAGTCAATTTGTATATCTCTATCGCTGGACCATACTAGTATAGTAATCTGTTTTAATGCTATTCGTCCAAGCAACATAATTGAAAAAATGTAAATTGCTATTGAGAACCAACATTACAACCATATGTAGTCTACAAAAAGTGACTGAAAGTGTAGCAAAACTGAGTTTGAAATTACATCTTATTATAAAGAAAGGCTGTATCCTCTTGGCACTATAATCTGCTTAATCAGTGATTTTTACATTTTTTATCTTAAAAGCAGTGGAATACTTTAACCAAATGCAATCTTCCTGAAGTTTCAGTGTATATATTGGTTGATCAGAAATGCTGTGGTTGAAACAGGTGTGAGGGAACCAAACACCTACCAGGACAATCTTCCCACTTCTTTTGACCATCCAGAGTTCCTGAGGCCCCAGCATATGTGTACAAACCTTGGCTTGAAATTGCTGCTCTAAACTAATTTCAGAGAACTTACATAAACGAATTTTACTCATAATAGTTTATAAGACAATAAATAGAGTAATTTATAGTAGATGTTGACAGTATTTGTTTCTGGTCTACTTATACTTCCCTTTTGTTTTTTTTTGTTATATTTTATTCAACTGATGCAATTATGCTATGTTAGATTATTTTAAAAAATTCCAGTAGAAATAGGACATTTTAATTCTAAAGTAAGGCTGACAATGTGTAATATTTGCAATCATCATATTACTTCCATCATCAACAATATTTATTAATCCTGAGTATAAGTTTGGTCACTATAGAAGTTTATGCACAGCCTAGGAGGTTATAAGATGATCCCTTTGGGTTCTTAACAGCTTTAGAGATTTTTATTTCTATGTGTTTTATATAATATTTTAAAACACAATTGTTTTATTATAAGAATACATATTATGTATTCATATACAAGTACAAGTATATAATGCATAAATGAATATATGCACATGAAAGGATATGCTCAAATTTTTGAAACTGATGGATGGGAAATGATTAATCTTGGAAATACTGGTATAAAGATTCAAATCCAAAAAACTTAAATATTCAAATTATGTAAAAAGTTACTCCAAGCCTACTTTCTAGTCTTAGATCTCAATACTCTCTTGATGGCACTCATCTTATCACTGAATAAATTTTAAAACTTCTGTGATTTTGATAATCTTCTTCTCTCTTTTGCTTCCATCTTTTCCATTCTTCTCAAGTTCACCTCAAACCTTATAAGGAAATTTTCCCTTTGTAGGAAGTTGAAATAGTTCCAGAGAGGCTTGGTAAAAAATAGTCAATTAACATGCAAAAAATATGCATTTCACTGGGATAAACCAAAGACAATGATTTTCAGCAACTGGTAGTGGAGAATATTTGGTAAGAGGAAGTTGCTCACTAGGAACATGCTTAGGTTGGTTGAATTCTGCTTTCCAAGGTGCACTTTTGTCAACCTGAGGAATCTGAGTGGGGACATGCCAAGACTTTTCTGCATTTCTTATGCATTTTTGAAGTAAGTGCTTTATTTGATTACAAGAATGACCTATTAAGGCATATCATGTAGACCTAACAGTGAGTTCTGGCTTCTGTTTCTTACCCTATCACCAGTGGATGATTATACAATACAATGATTGTATAATAATGATCAGATATCTCACACGGGCATTTGGAATACACAAATGAGAGAGTATGCATAAATTACTTTTCTCAGAGTCTAGAATGGATGGAGAATTTCAGGCCTGGCCATTCTCTGATACATATTGCTATTGTTTTAAAAAGCTTAGAGAAAGCACTGTCCTTCACAAATGGATTAGAAAATATAACCCTTAAGGGAATATTCATTTTTCTGAATTACAGACTAATAAACAACTAATAAATAATCATGAATAAATAATAAATACTTAAAAATATTGAGGTATCCATTTCACAAAATTGGCAGTTCCTAGATATCAGCTCCTCAATCTTGTCCACCCATAGGTCAGTGGTAACTATGTCCATTAATGAACTGGGGGCTGTCTCCCTTCTAGCAAATGGTTGTTACATCAGGAGATATGAAGGGCCTATGGTGTTGCTCTATTTGAACAGCTAAATATATATATGTAGATGGTAGATACATAGACAGAGAGATAGATCCCAGCAGAGGTACCGTATCTCTGAATCAGATATCAGACCTTTATTTAATAATAAGAGAGTAACATTGGTCCCCCATGCCTAAGCATCCTCTGGTGACTCTAGGAGAGCCATATAAATTCTGCATGTACAATGGTTTTGTATCACAGAAGAGGGAACCCAAAATTGTGAATTTCAGTGCTTATATAGAAACATTAATTTCCAACCCTCTCACCCTTCAGAGGTAGAGAGAGCTTATCTTTTCCTCTTTTGGGGAGAAGGAGAAGTTCTCTACCCCAGAATGGAGGCTCCATGGGAGTTAAGTAAAGTTTCACTATCCTTTTGTGGCAGCAGACGTCTTCACTTAAAAGAGTCTGATATTAGGCTCTGGACTTAGAATGCATTGTCGTGACAGACTGCTTCTTATTTTCCTTATCTTCTCATGCTGCAGACCTCCAGCTTCCTATTATCTAAGGCATTTGGTGTTTATTTTCTCCCATATAACAAGTGAGTAAATAGAAAATGCTAATAAGTGTTCAACAGGATTAGTAGTAACTTAATTTCATTGGAACCTGGTAAATATTTTCTCATTATTTGTATAATATTGGTTATGCTTGCCCAATGACAAACCAGAAGAGGTGATATGGTTCTTAGTGAACTTCCATTGACTCCCAATGTCTCAAATCACACATTCCAGGGATGAATATATCAGTATGTCTTCACACAGGATATGATTTCATAGTCATAAACTGATAACGATTTATGCTATTAAATTCAAATGTAAAAGTAAGAGTGAATTATGGGTTTCTTAGCACACCACTCTTTTCCTGTGTTCTAGCTTTAGGCTAGAATTTGATTAGCTCTATAATGCTCCTTTTACACTTGAAATACTTAGAAAAGAAAGTATATTTTGGCAACACAGGTTTGAGTCTACTTTCATTGATTCTCTAAGACTATTACTACTATCATTTAATATTAATAGCATATTATAAGGAAACTCAGAACTACACATCAAAAAAATTTAATCCCTAAAAATTCATAGGAAAATATAGAATATTTATTTTGTCTTTTAAGATATTTCCTTTTGTATACTCTATCCTAGGAAGTTTGTATATCATGTATGGGACACTACTATTTTAAAATAAGAGGAAATATGAACAAATTATTGTTATTAAAGCAAAACTTTTTATGGTTATAGGTTTAATGCTATTATATTGGTCACATTTCAGTATTTACTTGAGTATTATCCCCAAATAATTACATACTTTTTATGTTTCTGTAGGGCTCTTTCTAATCAGTCATATGTCTAATGAATAACTTCATTTTGTATTTTCCTAATAGATCTAGCTCTGAGATTCTAGAAACTAACAAAATAAAAAACCACTCAAAACCTAAACACTTTCATATTCTGCAAGAACAAAATACAGGGAAACTTTGAAAAAAAAATTAACTTTTAAAGGTCATATTTGATTAGTGAAAAGATTGAATTATGGAATATGTGTGAATGCTTGCAGTTTCCCTACAGCAATTCATACTAGACTAACAAAAATGTTGAAAAGAAAAGGTGTAAGGGGAGACTAACTTAATGAGAAGATAAGAAAGGTTTTTAATTAGTATATCATTGTTTATATGTAAATGGAATCATCTAAAGTACTGCAATCAGTTTATTCTCTTGAGTAGGGAGAAGAGTGTTCAGTAATATTATTCCCACTCTGTATCTTCAGCAGAATTTTTATTTTTTGATCCTCAGGGGCAGAAAATTTAGTTAATAATAACCTTCAGTTCATGCTACATTTTTATGTATTTTTATCATCAGTCTTTGGAAGGTCCCTCTTGTATAACAACCCTACTCACATTCCAACCCGTAGGCATCTGCTCCAAGCTGTTTACTATATTTCATATGTATATATATATATACATATATAATAATAATGTATATATAGTATATACATATAGTATATACATATATAGTATTGTCTTCTGCATAATTTATACAAGTTGATTTAGGCTGTTATCATATTGTTTCTTTTCTCTTTTAACTCAATTACATGTTTAAAATCTAACCATATTTCTCTATGCAAATCTGGGGTATTGTTTCTAATTGCTCCATAAAAGTCTGCAATATGCCTATACCCTATCCAGTCCTTTGTGGTGGAAACTTATGTGGTCTCCAGATCCCTTGTACTACAAGTGCTGCTGCGATGATCCTTATACATGGTCTTACTAGACACTTCCCTTCAGTTACAACAACTAGAGAGGGATAGCTGAGTCACATGGTCCACACATTCTTCACTAAATACCATCAGATCGTACTACAGAATGAGTGTTACAAATAAACTTCCTACCATTTATCACTTGGATCATATTTCTCCATATTTTTTAAAATATCTTTTTTAAACATTTATTTTTGCCAATTTGAGAGGTATAACAGGATACCTCATGCTGTCTGACTTTGCGTATATTCAACTTTTAGTTTGGCTGAAATTCTCTTTATATAATTTGTAGTTTTTTGTGTTTCCTCATGTGCACATTGCCAAATGATGTATCCTCCTTATTTTTCTTTTGGATTTATGAATATAAGAGTAATAATTTGCCATGTATATTCTAGATTTTAAATATTCCTTAGTTTTGTATATTGCAATATATCACTCATATTTCCAGATATCTGACAGACGTGCCAATGATGTTCTCACTACAATAATAATTCCTAGGACAGTTCTTTCTACTTTGCTCTTCTTTTTCTTAAAGATCACATCTACTTACAGACCTTTATTCTTTTATATGAATTTTAGAATTAGTTTGTCAATCTTCTCAGAAAATCTTTCTGGAATTTTGTGGTTGCCTTGAATTTATAGATTAACTTATTGATAATTTGAAATCTTGCCAATGTTAAATTTTCTCATCCTTGAATATCATATCCCACCACTTACTCAGGTATCCTTTTGTGACATTTTGTAGGAATTTAATTTTTCCCCTACAATGTTCTTGTGCATTCTCTTTTAGGTTAATTCCTAGATACTTCATTGTTAATTTTGCTATTGTATATATTATTTTTCACATATTTTCTCTTGGTAATTGTTCTAGGAAAGGAATGTTATTGATTTAGGTTAATTGATCTTGTATCTGAATGCTTAGCTGAATAATCTCTATAAGATAATAAGCTCTAACAGTCTTTTTGGTTTTCTAAGATGTAGTAGTTTGGTATTATTTATGAATTCCAAAAATAGATATTGGATTATGTTTGTAAATTGGTCTATTCCTCTGGGTACAGTAGATTGTATTGGATTCAGAGGTTTCACTTTTACTTGATTAAATTATGATTAAGGCTTTGATTGGGCCACGTCAGTAAGACATTGAGTCCCCACCTTGGTGGGTAGTGACTCACAGAGAAAACGACATGGCAGAGGAGTTAGTTGGAGTTTTGATCCCCTGGAGCCTAGGAAGTAAGCACACAGAGAAGCAGATATGTGAGGAAAGAAAGAAGGCTCCATTAGGCATGGCAGAGGCCCCAGGAAGAGAGATAAGCTGTTTGCCTGACAGTTTACAGCTGGCCTTGTGGGGAGAGCAGAGCAGTTGAGCCTGGAGAGAAACAAATCCTGGGGAGAGAGACAAGACTTGTCCCAGCCTACAGCTGAGATTGGAAGAAGCTGGGACCACAGATCCTCGGGAGGAGGAGGAAGACTGAACCCTCACAGACATTGCCCGCCATCTTGCAGCAACACATGGCAACAGACTCTGGGTGAGAAAGTACCTCTTCTGTTACCTTGAGTTGGACTCTTTAGGGCCTTGTGACTATAAGTGTCTACCTCAAATAAGTACCCTTTATAAAAACCAACTGATTTCTAGTATTTTGCATCAGCACCCCTTTGGCTGACTAATACATGAGAGAATGATCAACGATTTGCTGTTGATGACAACTTTGGCTCTTCCTTTATAATTCTTATATCCCCCTCTTCTTCTCTTGCTGCATTTTGCAAGATCTCAAGAACCATATTAAATACCACCATTATTGCAGACATTCTTGTCTTGTTCATCATATTTAACTCTATTAAGTATGGCATTGGGTAAATTTTTTTGGTAGGTATCCATTCATTTATATTTATAACCATTGGTTATTTTTTGTAATTAACAATCAATTAAACTTTTCTTCCCTTACTTATTCCAAGTGTGCCTTTTTATTTTTCTACAATGACATTTATTTTGTCTCACATTCATTTCTTACATCTGTAGGTATTTCCTCTTATTAATTCTGTATATTTTGAATTTGAATCCCCCCCCCCCACTCTTTTTTGGTCTTTAGCAGTCTTCCCAGAAATGCATTGATCCAGGGATTTCATATAGAGTTGTAAGACTATTTGTGTGGTATCCCTTGGATTTGTGCAATGCAAAGTTGGTACAGCTGTAAACCAGGGGCAGCTTTTGGTTTTGTTAATTTTCTTTTCCTATTGTTAATGTTTTTTTTTCTATTTATTATGAATTGCTCTTTTTCTTTCCCAACTCATTCTTCCCTCTCTCTTTTCTTCCTCTATTCTTTACTATTTTTAAGTCTTTTTTTTAAACTTTAGAAATACATTTTATTGACTTTGATACTCACTTGTCTACCAATATATATAAATCTTCCTGAATTTCTTTTTCTTATTTGTTAAAGTATTTTTTGCAAGAAAGTTCAAAGAGGATTTTCTTATGGAAAAATATTCAAAGGCACCATAAGTCTGAAAATTCCTTATTATTGTGCTCATATTTTCAATAATCTAAGTTGGAAAAATTCTGATTTTGAAGTTTGTTTTTTTCATCACATTCAAAATAATACTCCATTGTCTTTTGCATGTCTTTTACTGTCTTTTACTGTTGAGAGGGCTGATTGAAGTATATCTGATTTTTTAAAAAATCATTGAAAGATATTATTTTATCCATTAGCTATAGTTGTGCAACAGACAGACAAAAAAACCCTGTGGCATACAACAGTAAGCATTTATTATTTCTCATGAGTTTATGGATTGCTTGGTGGTCTTGGCCTGGCTTGGTTTGGTTGGGGAGTTTTTCTGTCCTGGCTGGAACTTTCTAACCTGACTGGCAATTGGCAGAATGTTGGCTGATCTAAGATGGACTTTAATGTGAAGGCTCTCTCTGCATCCTGTGTTTTTGTCTAGCAGGTCCATACAGCTTTGTTCTTATGATGGTCTTGGAAAAACAAGAGTGGAAACAGTAGTACACAACCATTTTTTCAAATCTCTACCTGCACCAAGTTTGGTCCTTTGACTGAAGCACAGGATCAAGCCCAGTCTCACTGAGAATGGGTACTAGTAATGGGGTTTAAATACAGGGAGACTAGAACAATTGAGGCCATATTGAAATCAGAATACATAAGTACAATCTCTCTTTCTCTATCTTCCTTCATCTCTCTCTCCTTAAATTTCACTATATTTTGATTGATTAGTTTTTTTTTTTCTCCTTTCTCTTTTTTCCTCTTTCTCTCTTCCCTCCTTCCCTCCCTCCATTCCTTTTTTCCTTCCTACAGATATGCAGAATGGCACATGTGAATCTACCATCTCCAAAATCTTTGATATTGGTAAATTTTAATTCTTTTTTGAATGATTTTCTCCCCTTTGCTTACTTTTTTTCCTTCCAGTATACTCTTATTTACATATTTGCACTTCAACTTCTATCTTCCATATCTTGTAACTTTCTTTTTACTTATTTTTAGACACTTTTTCTAGTTTTTTAAATGCCATCTGAATGAATTAATCAGTTTCATAATACAATAGTAGAACTTCAATGTTATCAATTTTGCTTCTCAAATTATTGGTTTCTTTTTATGTTGGATGTGTATCCATATATCATCTTTGCATTTTTTTCAGATCTGTGATCCTTAATGTGGCTACTTATTTTTTAAAATTTATATTTAAAGAAGTTTTAGATTATGGAAAAGTTAAATTGAAATTATAAGGTTTCCCCATATACCCTACCTGCTCCACCTTTCAAATTTCCTTATTAATAACATCTTTCATTAGTGTGGTACATTTGTTACAACTGATGAACAAATATTGAAGCATTGCTACTAACCATGATCTATAGTTTACATTATGGTTTACACTTCACACTGTACAATTTTATAGGTTTTGACAAAATGTATAATGGCCTGTATCTGTCATTGCAATATCATGCAGAACAATTCCAATGTCCCAAAAATTCCCAATGTTACACTTTCCTTCCCTTCCCCTTCCCTCAGGACCTCTGGTGACCACTGCCTTTATATCAATGTTACAAGTTCTTCCATCACTCTAATAATAATAAGTCTACTTTAGTTCATAGTTGCAATCCCCCCCTTATGTTTGTTCATTCCTCATTCTAGAGGATTTTGGGATGGTGATGCCCACTCTGCTTCCTATTGAGTGGGTGCTTAGATCCCATGGAACAGACTGATGGAGTTGTTTTGCTTGTAGCTGTAGATACTCTTTGCTTTTTGGAATGGGCATTGTCCATCATCAGCATTTTGTTAGTTGTCCTGGGTGAGTTTGATGAACTGGAGGGTAGGTGTTGGCTGCAACTCTGCTGAGATTCAGGGCTCAACTGGCAAATGAACAGCCAGATGATTTAACTCCCTGGGACATATATTTAACAGGTATAGTGCTAATTATAGGTTCAAATAAAAGTTGTAGAAGACCCATTTGTAGGGAAATTATAAATAAGTTTATCTCTGTTACATTGGGGAGATACATAGACATATATTCCAAGGTAAGGCCCACAGAAGTTGTGCTGATTTCATGATATTGTCTGTCTTGCCTATAGTGTCCATATGTCTCTAGAGCCCTCAGGAGCACCCCTGTTTGAGGCAGTGTTTACTGTGGCAGTCAATGAGATCCTCCTGAGATGTGTATAAGTGTAACCTCTGGAATGACCTCCTGAGCCCCTTTGAAATCTCTGAACCATAAAAACTCATTTGTATTTACCATTTTCCCCTTTTGGTCTGTCCTCTTTTGCTAGGCACTGCCTACGAACTCTAGAGATTCTTGCCACTGCATTAAAGAATATAGCAGGACTTCCCAGTTATTATGTGGGTCTCCACCTATTGAGATAACACCCCATGACCACATGAACACATTCATATTCCATTGAGGCATGCCCCGGATGCATCTTTCCCCACACATCCCCCCACCACTGACACCCTGCACCAGTGATCATTCCCTGCTATAGTTGTAACTTTTCTGTAATCCAAAACTTCCCCCAAAACAAAGCCGAAAAACAATTTCTTGCATTGAACATTTCATCACTGTAAGATCTGTTATCATTTATGAATGTTTACAATTTCTTCTGTATATTTCCCAAGTATCTTCTTATTTTTTTCACTTTATTTTCAAAGAGGCTTTAGGTTACAGAAAATATAGAGGATTCCCGTATATGCCCCTCCCCCACTCACATTTCCCCTATTAATATCATTTTACATAAGTACGGTACATTTGTTACAATTGTTGAACAAATATTGAAGCATTGCTACTAAGCATGGGCAATGGTTTACATTATGGTTTAGACTCTGGATCATACAATATAGATTTTGACAAAATGTTTAATGCCTGTATCTGTCATTGTAAAATCAGGCAGAACAATTCCAATGCCCTAAAGATGCCCTCTGTTCCACCTATTTTTCTCTCTCCCTCCCCTTGGAACCTCTGGTAACCACTAAGTTTAAATTTTTTGAAGGATAAGGTTCATAGTTATGTGCATTAATATTGAGGGCTTCAAATACAGGTCTGTTTTCTTTTATTAAGCACTGCCTATGTACTCGAGAGATTCTTGCCTCTCTATTTTAGAGCATAGCAGAGCTCCCCAGATGGGAATTTAATATTTTGTTGTTTATTGGGTGATTATCCACCCACTGCAATAACACCCTATGACAAAATGAACATATTCATATGCCTTAGAAGGATGTAGGTGCATCCTTTCCCACACATCCACCTACCACTGACACCCTGTACCAGTGATCTTCCCCTACCATATTTGGCAGAAGAATATTCTCACATTTTAAATTTCAAGCACAGATGTACAAATCCTCAGAGTTCACCTGTTCCTTCCTCCAGCCCTTCCCCCAGTTCCATGGATAGTCCAGCCCAATCTCCCCCACCATGCTCATTCTCACATTCCATCACCATTGACCCCACTCACATCCCTGCACCACCATCACTCCTTTCACTGCCACACCACCCCCTTCCATCTTATCATAGATTCTGCCCAGATTGAGTATCGCTCACTATTCTCTACTCCCTTCCTGTCTCCTGATAACCTGTCTTCCAACTCAATCTCTGTGAGTCTGTTCAATATGCTTAGGTCATACGAGTGAGGTCATGCAATATTTGCCCTTTAGTGACTGGCTTACTTCACTCAACATAAGGTCTTCAATATTCATGCATATTGTCATGTGTGTCAATACTTCGTTCCTTCTTACAGCTGAGTAATATTCCATTGTATGATATACATTTTGTTTATCCATTCATCTGTTGATGGACACTTGGGTTGCTTCCAACTTATGGCAATAGTGAATAATGCCTCTGTAAACATTGGTGTGCCTATATCTGTTTGTGGCCCTGTTTTCAATTCTTCTGTGTATATACCCAGTAGTCGGATTGCTGGATCATATGGCAATTCTATAGTTAGCTTTCCTGAGGAAACACCTAATCATCCTTCACAGTGGCTGATCCATTCTACATTTCCACTAGTAGTGGATGAGGGTTCCCTTTTCTCCACATCTTACCCAACACTTGAAGTTTTCTGTTTTTTAATAGCCACCAGTCTAATAGATGTAAGATGATATCTCATTGTAGCTTTGATTTGCATTTCCCTAATAGCAAGGGATGTTGAGCATCTTTTTATGTGCTTTTTAGCCATTTGTATTTCCTCTTTAGAAAAATGTCTATTCAAATCTCTTGCCCACATTTTAAATTTATATTTGAGATTTAAGATTTCTTTATAAATGTTGGATATTAGACCTTAATCAGCTAAGTGAGTCCCAAATATTTTCTCCCACTGAGTAGGTTGCCTTTTCACTGTCTTGACAAATTCCTTTGCAGCACAAAAGTTTTTAATTTTGAGGATGTCCCATTTACCTATTTCTTTCTTTCATTGCTTGTATTTTGAGTGTAAAGTTTATGAAACCATTTCCTACTACAAGATCTTATAGATGCTTCCCTACATTATCTTCTAGGAGCTTGATGGTCTTGGCTCTTATATTTAGATCTTTGATCCATTTGAGTTTATTTTCCTAAAGGGTGTGAAATGGTGATCCTCTCTCATTCTTTTGGATATTGATATCCAGTTCTCCCAGCACCATTTGTTGAAGAGGCCATTCTGTCTCAGGTGAGTGGGCTTGGTGGCCTTATCATGTATCAGTTGACCATATATCTGTGGATCTATCTCTCAATTTGGTTCCATTGGTCAGTATGTCTATCCTTCTGCCAATACCATGCAGTTTTGACCACTTCAGCTTTGTAGTATGCTTTAAAGTCAGGTAGCATGATTCCTCTAATTTTGTTTTTCTTTTTCAATATGTTTTTGGCTATTTGGGGCTCCTTGTCCTTCCAAATAAATTTCATAATTGACTTTTCCAGTTCAATAAAAATTCTGTTGTAATTTTTATTGGGATTGCATTAAATCTGTAAATCAATTTGTGTAGGGCAAACATCTTAATGATGTTTAGTCTTCAAATCCATAAATGTGGAATATTCTTCCATTTATTTTGGTTATCTTTGATTTCTTTTAACAATGTTGTGCAGTTTTCTGTGTACAAGTCTGTTACATCATTAGTTAAGTTTATTTCTAGATATTTGTTTCTTTTAGTTGCTCTTGTAAACAGAATTTTTTTCTTGATTTCCTCAAATTTCTCATTAGTGCACAGAAATGCTACTGATTTTTGTGTGTTGCTCTTATATCCTGCCACTTTACTAAACTGGGTTATCTGTTCTAGAAACTTTGTCGTAGCTTTCTCAGGGTTTTCTATATATAGGATCATGTCATCTGCAAATAGTGAAATTTTTACTTCTTTCATTCCAGTTTGGATGCCTTTTATCTCTTTTTCTTGCCTAAGTCCTTGAACAAGTACTTCTAACACAATGTTAAATAAGATCAGTGACAGTGGGTGTCCTTGTCTTGTTCCAGATCTTAGACGGAAAAGCTTTTAGCAATTCATCATTGTGTATGAAGTTAGCTGTGGGTTTTTCAAATATACCCTTTATTATGTTGAGGAAGTTTCCTTCTATTCCTCTTTTTAGAGGTGTTTTTTATCAAGAAAGAATGTTGTTTCTTGTCAAATGCTTTTTCTGTGTCAATGGAGATGATCATGTGATTTTTTTCTTTCAATCTGTTAATGTCATGTATTACATTGATTTTCTTATGTTCAACCATCCTTGCATACCAGAGATAAAGTCCACTTGATCATGGTGTATAATTCATTTGATGTGTTGTTGAATATGATTAGCAAGGATTTTGTTGAGGAATTTAGCATCTAAGTTCATTAGAGAGATTGGTCTGTAATTTTCTTTTCTTGTGGCATCTTTATGTGACTTTGGTATTTGGGTGATTTTGACATCATATAATGAGTGAAGTAATGATCCTTCCACTTCTAGTTTTTGGAAGAGTTTAAGCAGGATAGGTATTAGTTCTTTCCAGAAGGATTGGTAGAATTCACCTGTCCTGAGATTTTCTTGGTTGTTGTTTTTTTTTTTTTTAACAAATCAATTTTATTGATACATATTAATATAGGGGTAAATCTATCCAAATAGCACAATCAATGGTATTTAGTATAATCACATATTTGTGCATTCATCACCCCAATCATTCCCAGAGAACTTTCTTTGGTCCAATAATAATAATAAAAAGCAAACAAACAAAACTCATCACCTCTCTGTCTCTCTATGCCTCGCCTGCCATACATAGCTGCTATTCTTTTTCATTCTCTCTAGTTTATTTGTATTCATATTTTGTAAAAACAGTCTTATATACACAATATCGCCCATATTTGTATTTTACATGAGGTTTTACTATCTTATACAGTCCCATGTTGCAGTTTTTAGCTTTCCTTCCAGTAATATACACGACTTTAGACTTTCCCTTTCAAACACTGTCATACCCATACAATAGCACTGCTAGTTACAAACACCATGATATGCTTTCACCACTTCTATTCATTTCCAAAGATTTACAAACTACCTTTTTTACCGATTACACACAGATTAACCCCCAGCTTTCCATTCTTTATTCTCCTTCTATTTACCAGTGACCTATATTCTAATGATTAAATCCATGAGTGTACACAATATATTTATTTCATAATAGCACAATAATACAGTATTTGTCCTTTTGTGTCTGGCTTGCTTCACTCAAAATAATATCCTCTAGGTTCATCCATGTTGTCAAACAATCAAATATTTAGGAATAAACTTAATCAAGGATGTAAAGGGCCTGTATTCAGAAAACTAGAAAACATTGCTAAAAGAAACTGGAGAAGAGTAAATAAATGGAAGGACTTTCTGTGTTCATAGATTGGAAGACTAAATATCATTAAGATGTCAATTCTACCCAAACTGATTTACATATTCAATGCAATCCCAATAAAAATCCCAACAGACCTTTTTTGCAGAAGTGAAAAAACCAATTATCAAATTTATTTGGAAGGGTAAGGGGCCCCAAATAGTTAAAAAGATCTTTAAAAAGAAGAACAAAGTTAGAAGACTCTCGCTTTGGGCCTTAAAGCATATTACCTAGCTAGAGTGGTAAAATAAGCATGGTATTGGCATAAAGATAGACACATGACCAATGGAACTGAATCGAGAACTCAGAAAGAGACCCTCGCATCTACAGTCATATGATTTTTGACAAGGCTGTCAAACCTTCCCAACTAGGCATGAGCAATCTATTCAACAAATGGTGTTGGGAGAACTGAATACCCATACCAAAAAGAATGAAAGAAGATTCCTATCTCACATCTTACACAAAAATTCATTCAAAATAGATCAAGCACCTAAATATAAAAGTGACAACCATAAAACTCCTAGAAGAAAATGTAGAAAAACATCTTCGAGATTGTGTGGGAGGCAGTGGTTTCTTAAACCTTACACCCAAGGCATGAGCAACAGAAGAAAAATAGATAAACGGGACCTCCTCAAGATTAAACACTTTTGTAACTCAAAGGGCTTTGCCAAAAGGGTGAAAAGGCAGCCAATTCAATGGGGGAAAATATTTAGTAATCACATATCTGATAAGGGTTTAATATCCATGATATACAAAGAGATCCTACAACTCAACAATAAAAAGACAAACTACCAGATTAAAACATGGTTGGGAGGTTTTTGATGACTAATTCATTCTCACTACTTGTGATTAGTCTGTTGACTTCTTCTCTTTCTTCTTTTTTCACTGTAGGTTACTTGTGCATTTCTAGAAATTTGCCCATTTCATCTAATTTATCCATTTTGTTGGCATAAAATTTTTCAAAGTATCCTCTTTTGATACTCTTTATTTCTGTGGGATCAGTGTTGATATCCCTTCTCTCATTTTTTAAATTTTATTTATTTGTGTCTCCCCTCTTTTTCTTTGCTAGTCTAGCTAAGGGTTTGTCAATTTTATTAATCTTCTCAAAGAACCAGCTTTTGGTTTTGTTAATTCGCATGCCCTGTCCCCCACATCTTCCATTTTCCTCAGCCAACTGGATCCCACCCTCTCTAGTTGCCCTTTCCATTTGCCCCCGTGATCCCACAGCTTCCTTTCTGCCAGGTAAACCTGCCTACCTTCCACCAATTTCTGGAGGAGGAACGCAGCCTGTTGTTCCCTACTCTGCCATCTTGGATCCTGGTTACTTATTTTGGCTTTGTGTTTCCAACAACCTCTCTTACTTATTTGAGATTGTTTATTATATATATTTAAAATTCTTTGTTTCTGTTCCATTAATTCTCTTCTCTGAGATATTTCATTGGTTAAAATGTTTTATATTATTTTCAGATGTCTCATAATTTTTGTACACGAGCTAACATTTCTTGAAGAATATATACTGTTTAAGCTATTAACATGGTGAGAAGTATGGACTAATAATGAGGCCCTAACTAGTTGGGTTAGGGAGACATGTCAGAATGGTCTTTGGTGTTACACTTAGCCTATAACAAGTCCCCATATACTCTTCAACCTTGACACTTTGTGTTCTTGCCCCTCAGGAACCATCTGAACACACTTTCCAAGCCCTGTCTTTTCCTGGAGTCCTCTGCCTTCCTGGGCTGGGATGACAAGTGACAGGAAAGTATGATCATGGCTGAATTATCTATCCCTCACTATCATTATCTGCTTTCCTCTCCAACCATGTTTCAACATTGCTTGACATTACCCCTTAGACTCCTCCTAGAACCAGATTAATACTGGCCTTTATTATACCACAAGGGTGACACATGGGGCAGTGATCTACCAGGAAAATATGGGGTGTGTATGGGGAAGAGTAAAACATGAAAGTCTACCTCATGTTATCTGTACAATTCTGGATCCAGAATATGTTGCTTCTCTTCCCCACCTAGCATCTTTATTTTCCCCAATTATTTATCACATATTTATGATTTGAAGTCCACAAATATATTTTTTCCTATTATGGAATCTCCAACTTTGCCTTCTGGAGAGGGAGTAAAAATCCAATATAGTTTGCCATCTTCCTAGTAACATCCACAGATCCACATACTGTTTAACCCTCCCTTGTCAAAGAAGTAAAAAACTTCAAATATTAAACCAAAGTACTGAAATTTTAGTATTAAAATAATTATCATTGCCTTTTTTTTTCTTGCAGTGGAGTGTGGTAAAATGGAAAGCGCAGAGATCTAATTAACCAATCAATTGTCCTTTGTAATAGGTTGACACTGAGTTATCTCAGAAGTGAGTAATCTTTGACAAGTATTTACAATCTGAAAAGACCTTTTTTCACAGATATTATCCAAAATATGATAATTTTAGAATACTAAGATGTTCTGCCTAAAAAATAAGCACATATATATGTATACATATGTACATATATATGACTAAAGGCATAGTAGAGAGAAAGATTATTTGAAACAATAAAAATATGTAATGTTTTGTTTTCATTGGATAATATATAATAAATATAAATGTGTAGAACATTTATTTAATTTTCTAATTTTCCATTGGTACATAAGACAAAAGTATATTATTAACTGAATCATTTCCTACATTTTTAAAGGAATGGACCCATATTTTTCACATAAGATATTTTTGTGCAGTTTGATTCATATCAGCTATTTAGAGATGTCCAATTTATGCTTATTAAGGGTATGTCTAAAGTGGTGCATTTTAATTAGAAATAAACTTTTTAAAGAAATCACATAGAAAATCTAAATGATTTTTAAAAATACTTAGAAAGTTATAGCTTGCCTTTTAAAGTAGGAGAAGAAGTTATTTAAATAGGATGAGAGGCCTTAGGGTGCAGTGAACACTTTTAATTGCATGTTTAATTAGAAATATGCTAGAGATGTAGTGTTTAGTTTAGCTGAAGCTCATGGGCCTTGGCAAAACATTTTGTTCTAACTGATATTTTCTTTTATCTTTTCAAAAATTAGATAGAGCTGAGTAGGCTTTAATGTTGTTGCTATTCATTATGAAAGGATTAGAACCTCTTATTTTTCTACGGAAAATAAGTTGACAGTTATTTTAAAGGATCTTTTTTCTTTTTTAATGATCCCTGAAACCTATTTAGTACCTCAACATTTAACTTGCCCGACAGTTCTGCAAAGATTAAAATAGCATCTAAATTATGTAAAATTCAATGAGTTATACATGTTTTGCTCATGGTTTCAGTGTCTGGGGTAGCTGCTGCAATTAAGAGTTTAGGATTAAGAAAAAAGTTATGAAGCTACAAAAAACAAAATGAGTTGGAGTGTGCTGCTATATGAGGGAGCAATATTAAAGTCACTAGCAAGGGATAAGTAAAACTTCATATGTATTATCATATTCTACTTAAGATAGAAATTTTGCCCTCTGACATAATATTAAGAGACAAAGGGGCTTTGCTTTTGTTGGTTTTGATGATACATGTGTCACCAAAGTAGGAAGCATGGAATATTTGAATAGTCAACAGCTGAACAGCAAAGCTGATGTAAATTTCTTTCCTGACTGCAATTTCTTACTATTTCAGAATTTACCACTTTTGCAGAATAACTTGAAAGCCTAAGCTACTGTTGGATCTTGAGTTTGTATGCTTCTGTATACTCTTTATGATGTCCTGAGACTTAATCAATTCACTGAGGTTCCTGTGAATATCAGCTCTTATCACAGTAGTCTTTCAAGAGGTGTTTATCTCTTCAAATTCATTTGTCATTGCCATCAGATACTGAGAGACAGCTGAATGGATGCGAGGGTTCAATTTGCTTCCATCATTATTGGCATTCCTCTGTCTCTAGAAATGATAAATATACTGCTGGGGTGTAAAGTGAGCTACATGGAATTGGGAAGATTAGAAAGGAAATTTAAGAAGTAAAAGTCAGAAATTAAATTTGTTCATGTATTAAAATAACACCAGTGAGGTTCTTAGTTACTGAGAGTGTACTTTTCTTTGGGTGTTGTTTACTATGAAAAATGTTGTTGTTTGCTATTTTTCTATTGCCACAAATTTGTCACACACTTCAAAATTTAAAACAACCTCAATTTATTGGCTCTCAGTTCTGTAGGTCAGAAGTCAGGATCGTGTGCCTGGCTCCTCTTCTCAGGGTCTCACAAGGCTGAGATCATCATGTTGGCTGGACTGTGCTCTTGGCTGGAGACTGGAGCTCTCTTTCAAGCTCACAGGGCTGTAGAAGAATTCAGTTCCTTGAGGATGTAGGACTGAAATCCCTGTTTCTTTGCTGGTTGTCAGTTGGTGCCACTGTCAGCTCCTTGAGGCTGCCTTCATTCCTTGCCTCAAGAAACCCTCTCCATTCTCAAAGTGAGCAATAGAGCATCTCTCTTGTGTCAAATCCCTCTCACATTTATAATGTCCCTTTTCAGGAAAAGCCAAATCCCTTTTAAGGGCTCACCTGATTAGATCACGTGCACCCAAAATATCTCTTTTTCTTGAAGTCAACTGTGACCTATAACATACCTTAACAACATGCATGAAATCCATAACATTCACAGTCATGGGGATTTTACAGGGCATGTACAGCAAGGGCAAGAATCTTGAAAGCCATCTTAGAATTCTTCCTACAACAGGTAGTTTACTTTGTGAAAATTTAATGAGCTATACCCATATTGTGTACTTTCTGTATTCCATAAAGCTTACTTAAAATGCATATGGAAATGTAAAGGAATGAGAATAGCTAAAGAAGTAAAGAAGACTTAGTGGAATTTCACAATCAAAGAAAGTGTTTTCCCAACACCCATAAATGTCAGCTAAACTAAACACTACCTGTCTAGCATATTTCAAACTAAATATCAGATTGAAAATATTCAACACTTTATGCTTGGCGAGTGTATTACTTTGCAAAAAGGCTGCTGATGCAAA
Organism: Cabassous unicinctus; assembly: GCA_029593785.1. Classification (NCBI taxonomy): domain Eukaryota; kingdom Metazoa; phylum Chordata; class Mammalia; order Cingulata; family Chlamyphoridae; genus Cabassous; species Cabassous unicinctus. Next base: position 48,410 of record JAQZBX010003677.1, read on the forward strand.
GTACCAGAAAATGTGTTGGCTTTTATAAAGGTGATTTATTTGAGGTAAAACCTTACAGTTACATGGCGCTGAAAAGTCCAGCTCAAGTCACTACAAGAGGTGCTTTCTCACCAAAGTCAGCTGCCACGTGTTGAAGCAAGATGGTAGGTGATCTCTGGCTGGTCTCTTCCTTCCCCTCCAGGCTCCCTCTCTCAGGCCCAGCTGCCCCACTTTCTTCCAGATTTCAGATGCAAGCTGGAATAGGGCTTATCCTTAGGGCTTATTATATCAGTCTCGGCTATTCCACTCTCTTCCCAATTTCATCTGTAAGCTATCAGGCAAATGGCTCTCCCCAGGGCTTCAGCTTTTTCAGCCTTCTCCTTTCTGTCACATGGCAGGATCAAAACTGACAGAGTTCTCTCTTCCTACGTCTGTCTCAGTCTGTGTGAGTCCATTTATATCAGACGCAGTAAAGAGTGGGGACTCAACTTGAGTCACGCCTTACTGATGTAGTCAAATCAAAAACCCTATACCTATCTTAACAGGTAATCTAATCAAAGACCCCTCAACTGAATTTAATACAATCAAAGGGTATCACACTTAGAGGAATAGATTAGTTTACAAACATAATCTTTCTCTTTTTGGGATTCATAAAATAATTTCAAACTGCCTCCATGAGTATAGAATGTTTGTCAATAAAAATTTATAAAAATATTTGGCATTTATTGGGAAATTGTAATAATTATAAATGCTTGGTAGTGAATTATAGAAAACCCAGGATTCAGATATATGAAAATAAGATATTTTGGTATATGATCCAGGTAGCATTACAGATCAGTGAGGGAAAAGGGACTTTCAATAAATATTCCTGTTATTATCATACTTCAAAAAACTAATAAATAACACTTACTTTGGCCTCTGGAGTGCCCAAGACTGTGCTAATTCTATGAGGATATAAAGAATGTCCAAGATTCAACACTCTTCTTAAGAAATTTAAAATTTCATTGGAATAACCAAACTCACTACAGAACTCATATGTGCCTAACTGTGTAATGTTCATTCTAAATATATTACAAAAATAGAAAAAGAGTAGCATAAGTTGAAATAATTTCAATTCAGAGGTTCTATAGTGAAGAAAGAGGATGATTTGTACTTTAAAAGGTGAGTAGTACATGAATGTTGTGAGTCTGAGAATGGACATGGAAGGGGAAGTTTTAGAAACAGTGACTGCACAAAGGTGGAATATTGTGGACAAGTGTGTTTGAACAGAATGGCTGTGATTAATTTGTTGAGTGTTTTGAAAATCCAAAGAGGCGTTGGGCACTAGATAGCAAATGGTTGAATGACAAGATGAAAGTGGTGTTTCATAAAGATTAATTTGGGGGTGGTATGTAAGTTAAAGAAGATCTTGGTAATGCCAAAGGCAGGGAAATCAGAGGCAGTTTCCATAATGCAAGTTGAATGGTCTCTACTCAGGTGGCAACTTTGGAGCTAGGGGAAAGAGAGTAAGTCTTTGTGTTGTTTCAGAAAAGAAACAATTGCAGTGATGCCAGCTTGTCTTTAATCAGGGAAAGGTTGGAACACATTATTGATATCTCCCTAGCTTTCAGCCTGATTAGTCATTAGTCAGAGGTTGGCATCATAAAAGAACTGAAGAGGTCACACTGGAATCCAGGTGTTTTTTGTTGTTGTTGTTGTTTTTTAGGAGGTACAGGGCATTGAAATTGGGACCTCATACATGGGAAGCAGGTGCTCAATCACTGAGCTACGTCCACTCCCTGGCAACCAGTTTTGAAGACAGAGTTCAACTATAAGCAGGCATTTTGATCTCAGTAGAATAGCTCTGTATCCAACATATAGGTTCTGTGCTAAGTAAGAAACAGGACTGGAAAGAGATGAGCACATAATTAGAGATAAAAAGTATGGAATTGTTAGTGAAAGACACAGGAGCAAAAGATTTTCTCAGTGAATGTTAAGAGGAGAAATCATAGAAGATTTAAGGAAAGAGTTTTTTGCAGCCATACCTGCTATGAAAGAAAAAAACAAACCAAAAATAAATAAATAAATAAATAAAAACCAGGAAGTAAAAAAGATTAGAGTACAAGAACAGCCTAATGGAAATCAAGAAGTTAGACTTACGTGAAAGACAGTTGTCATTATCAGATGCTGAAAAGAGAGGGAAGATGTGGAGAACTTTTAAAGACCTTGTGCTTCAACAAGGAAAAAAGTAGAAACTATCAAGAATTCATTAAATTAATATTCATTAAAACCTTACTATTTCCATTGTCCATGTTCCTAATTGGATCTACAGATTGTCAAGGATCGCATAGAAATTAACAATAATTTTTCAAAGTTTCCTAGAGCAGATGGGAATTTGAGATAGGAGTAACGAAATACATTGTTATTTCGTAACCCATTACAACTAAAGTTCCCAAAGTTAGGAACATAGTTGGTAGACCTAAGCACATATGAAATATGCTTGGTCCATTTTTTATCTTAAAGTGTTATCATACTAAAATGTAGACAAGTCAGGCTTTGGCCATAAGTAATTTTAAGTAAATAGGAACTTTTATTACCCCTCTATATGTTCCCTTTTACTTTTTTGATGGTGGAAAATTTAAGTGCCATTGGCTACATATTTCATTAAGAAATGCTGAGGTCATTTTATAAGGCACTAAAAGTCTACCTGAAGTCATGTTACCAAAGCAAATCTAAGACTGTATACACATACACTAAAGGCAGTGTCAAACTGTGGTTATAGTTCTGTGTGAAAATGCTTAGGATTGTAATAATAATTGTGTAATAATTGTAGTAATGATTTATAGAGAGACTTTACAAAGTGCTATGCTCTATTTAAAATTCTTTACGGGTATTACTTTATTTAATCCTTAAAATAACATCAGGGAAAAGCAACTATTATCATTTCCATCATACAGAAAAGGAAAATGATGCACAGAGAGACCAGTAAATTACTCTAGGTCACACAGCAATTAAGTTGAGGATCCACGATTTACACACAGTCTTTTTATATCTTTTATTCTTTAAGTGCATCTTACCACAGTTTTTTGGTAATTGATGGATACCAACTGAAATAAATTAGGTATTTTTGTTTTCAAAGAGATTGTCTTTTTTTGATAAATTATAGAGTGATCCTCATAGATTGAACTCATAAATACTATTTACACATGAGAAAATCTTTGGTTATTAAAACAACTCAGCACTGTCTTTGCCCAAGCCCCAGCTCTGTTGTCTAGTCAAGCACTGTCAAGAGACAGGAAGAGTTGGCATAGTCACTTGCCCCTCCTTACTTACTGCAATACTCTTTATTTATTTGTTGGTTTATTTATATTTCTGACAGAGGACAAAGACTCCAGGATTACCAAGGGCTGATTACAAAATCTGCCAACATCAGAAGGTTATAACTAGCTATGGAAGTTCTGTCACAGAGTAAACTACCTCATGGATTATATTAACCACACACACCCACAAATACACAAGTGTGCATGCACTATTAGTAATAAACTCATCACCTTTTCCATCTCTAAAAGTGGCCATACAGCCTCAGTGAAAGTTCCTAAAGAATAACTTCTGTACACAAGCAAAGCTTGGCTGTAACTGAGCAGTAAAGAAAGCTTCTGTGTTTTTCACTTTAAAGCCAGGGGAAAAAAGCATGGAAAACAATATGTGCTAGCTTTGGTGGTTTATTTTAAGGCTTTTGTTGTTGTCACATATAATGTCAGATGTGTACTGGGCCATTCTTTCTAAAATAAGATCTGATATAACTTTCCTAAAAAGCTAAAATTCTTATTATACCACTCTCCCTTGAGGTTATCATAGATCAAATAAAGAAATGAAAGCCAAAATAAACCTCACAGTATATCCACTATCCCCTAGCACTGCAAGGAAAGTATATATAAGATTTGAAAAACTGGGAAAAAACCTTGTAAAACTCTGAAAATAGAAGAAAAAGTTACTGAGGTGAAATGATGAATATCTAAAATACGAAACTTCTTAAAATATCATCCCTGTTCTCATTTTTATGTAAGTTATTATTATGGCTAAGTCTTCTTTTTTCTTTTTCTTTCTCTTTCCATCCTTTCTTCTTCAACCTGGATGAGCAGTTTTCTGTTTTCATTTGGGAGTTCAAATCCTAAAACATTTGCATTTTCTTAATTGAAGGCAACACAGTTTCATATTCAAAATCTCTAAATTTACACCTCCAATAGTCTCCTGCCATAGCACAATATTCACCTTTCTAATCTCTCTGCCCCAAATATGGCTTCAGAAAATTAAGTTTGCAAGTGATGTGGACTACCTCCATGAACTTTACAGTAGAACTTGTTTCAAGGAAGTTTGAGGGCCTAAGTAATTTTCAGACTCACACTTCTTTGTCTAGCAACTCATTTGGTTTCCCAAAAGCACTATTGTTACTCTAAATTGAAACCACTGCCATCCTTCTAATAAGCTTTTGCTCTTTGACCCACTCCAGTCAGTTTTGCATTGAGAAGCACCATGCAGTACTATCTCCAAGTCTCAAATCTTAGAATGCAATTACTAAATCGATATTATTTCTACATGCTTTTAAGTACAGATAAAAGCACGTGGGTCATTCTAATTTCTAAAACTACACATCAGGTTTACTAATTCAAGAGTTAGCTTAAAATGGTGATTTCCTTCAGGCAATTACTAGCAGATTCTGTATCCAGAATAAATCATGACAATATGCATCATTTTCAAAACTAGAGTTGAATTTATTTTATGGAGATCTAGTTAATGTAAGTCAAGGGAAGATATTAAATGACACTTTATAAAAGTTTCCAGGGTTTGTTGGAAGGATAATGAGTGATAATGATATTGTTTGCACTTGCTCATTATATTTTATGTCTATCATTCAGTAAATATTTTAAAAATTAAAATGGTATTTTTATAGAAATCTGAAATATTTGTTGCGATTTAACTTAATAGTATTTATTTAAAAGTCAGGCATAAAATTTATATCAAGCAGTATGCAAATGTAAGCAACTTAAGTGCAGTCTTTCTAAGGTCCTTTAACTTGGCTTCCAAAATTGCAATCCTATCATTGTAGAGTTTGTATCAGGATCAGATAATGTGTGTGCTATTAAATTCTCCCTCTGAGGGAGTCAATGTCTACATAGCTGAAGTTTTAAGTGAAACAAATCAGCTGCCATGTGTCAATGCAAAACTGACAGACAGAACCCCAAATAGTATATATTGCTTTAGTTAAGCAAGTGTGTTGCATGTAAAAGTTGTCTGACTGTGTTGACTGTGAAATGAAGGTCGGGAGAATTTTGTGACAGTTTTGTGATGGAGCATAGCAGAACCTGGATTGTTGCGCCTTAGGTTTTAAATGCTTAATGAGAAACCATTTTCTTTATCTGGAATGTAAAGTAAATCCTCAGCAATTTTTCAGCAGAGAATTTTTTAGAGACAACGAAAGCTCACTTCTGAAATGAGGTATTGAGTACTATTACCTACTATATTCAAAATACATTTTTGAAGAGAAAGATTGCAGTAGATGAGAAAGAGAGAGAGAGACATAAAGGTGCAGCTCAGGGAAGACAAACACTAAGTTAGTGTTTACGTTGCCTGTTCATTAAAAGCTGCACTACATTAAATTTTAGTTCCAGATCATATTAGGCACTCTATAATAATAGCCAAGTAAATTCATGATATCAAGCCTTTTTCCCACTTTTTTCCAGTTTTTTAAAAAACTCTAAAAATTAAGGCGCTGACATTCATCATCGCTTTGTTTTATGTTAGAAAAGAAATATTTGAAATTCCTTATGCCAATAGCTCCAAAACTTTTCTTGTGTTACCCTGGGAGCATTCATGTATTTATAATGATGATAAAAAATTACTGGTCAGTTAAGTATAGAGAATAAAAGTCTCTGGCTGGAAGACTTTTCCTGCAGAAGAGATTTAGCATCATTATTTCTGAAATATAACCTTCCCTAGCAGCATTTCTAATTATACTCCCAAATTAGAACTAATACACTCTGAAGACCAGACTTACCATTATGACTTAGATTATTCAGTAATATGGAAAAATGAACATTCATTGCAGAAAAAATGGTATGAAAAATTGTGGGATTGGAAAATGCAGTCTTTTGAAATTCTCAGTAAAAATGGATCACTCCCCTTGTTAGTAAATAGCAGTGGCAGTAATTATGGACCATGTGAGGTCCATACTCACAAGTACGCTTAGAAAAAAAACAATCTGTCACCAGTCTGTCACTGCTGACCTCAGTTATGTCCTCCTTAATGTCAAGATAGTAGATTTGAACAAAAACATCTATAGAAACAGAGAATATATTTAATAAATTTCAACTTGCTGAATAGCTTCAAGTAGGTCTTTCTAAAAGGAATATGAAGGAAATAATTGCCGAATTAATTATTTACATATATCCATTTTATTTGATTAATTGGCAGTCCATGGCCACATATATTTGAAAGGAGAGGAATATTAATACATAGAATGACATAACACATTATAGTTTTTTTTTAATTGTTGATTCTCCCAAATATTTTTTTCCTTTTTTACCTTGCCTTCTTTTCAAAATTCCATTAGCTCCAAACACCTTTTGCTAACATATCAACATGCTCTCATTTTCTTTTTAGTATTTCAGTAATTTTTATGCAAATGCATTTATCCTGATTATTATATCTTGAGGAAAAGCTCTGTTGTGTCGTAAAAACACAGATAGCAAAGGGAAAGGAGAAATCTAGCATCTTCTTTAGAGGAGAAAAATTCTCGTTACTTTTGTGATTGCAAAGATCAATTCTGTGGCTGAGCCTCATTGCAGTCGTCTCTTGTAAAGTACCACGATCTAGCCAGACTGGATTCAAAATGTTATTTTCATTATTTTGATATACACTGTTAGTTTTTCAGAGAGGCAGAGGCAAATAAGTGACTTCCCTCATCTCCCTTATGGTTTATATGTATTTGTGTTTTCAAAATAAAATAAATGTACTCTGTTACCAATAACAATTATGCCAGATAGCAATTACTTAGCACTTACTATGTATTATCATATTTATTCATTAAATCCTCACAACAATTCTATGAGGTAGATATTGTTGTTATAACCATTTTTTAGGTGCAGGAACTGAAAAACAAAAGGTAAAAAAAAATTGACAATGGTCACAGAGGTACTTTGAGGTTAGATATTTAGACTGTTTGTTCTTAACGAACCCCCTCAAAACACCAAATAACACCTGCTTGCCTCTGATTATCCCTTCTGACTTCAGTCTAACGTGCATTCTTGCCCTTACTTTATGACAAATACCCATGAGTCTTTTAGTCATAACTGGAAAACGTCCATTCTGGGTTTCGTCCTTGAGTTACTCAATGCCAGAGCCATTGTTTTCATTTAGGAGGCTGTGTTATGTAGCATGCACTCTGATGGACATAGGGAATGGCAGTAAATCAAAGAGATCTAGTCTTTGCCCTCACAGGTCCTATTTAATAACACATATATCACAGATTCTCAGATTTATACATCACATGTCAGAATCACCTGGTGAGCTCTTATATGTTTCTGAGCCTCCAGATCACAGCTCATAGTAATTAAATCTTAACCTCAAGGAGTTGGCTCTTAGCATTAGTAGTATCTTTTAAAAATATTCCATATGATTTGATGTGCAGCCAGGTGGAGAAACACTAACCTATAGTCTATTGGTAAAGGCAGTTAATTTATAATCAAACGGAAAAATATATAGGTACAAAATTTGATATGTGTTATGAAAGATAGTGTGATGAGAAATTATAATAGGTTCAAGATGGATGTCAAAGAAAGATTCCTCTGGAGAAACATCATTTAGGCTAACGTAGAAATAATGAACAGAATTTAATGAGATGAAGTCACTCTTCTGAACATTCCCAGAAGAGGGAATTAATGTTTGAAGGCATAGACCTTGATCTGTTCCAAGAACAGTCAAGGCCACTGTCCCTGGAGTCTAATGCATAAAGGATCAAGTCATGTGCAATGAGTCTGGACAAGTATTCATGGTGCCTGTTAGGGTCTCTAGCATAAAGTGGTTTTTCAATACTTTCTTTGAACATTGAAGTGAAGACTACCCTGAATTTCAGCACCTCATTCCACTATGTTTACATAATTCTATGCTTTGCTATAAACTTTGTGGATAGATTTCATCCTCTGCACTAAAGAAGACGTGAGCTCAATTGTATTTACTTAGTTCAACATATGAAATAGTCTTCCTGCCAGGGAGTTTCACTTGGTTCTATTTCCAGTGAGCAATAAAAATGAGGTCAACTGATTCACAGAAAGAGAGAGATGTTAGAGCAGCTCAGTGGCTACCTGAGAGGCTGTAGGCCAACAGTAGAAATCTGATATAATATAGTCTCAGTGTAGACTCTGGACTTTGTCTTACTTTTAATCTTCTTAAGAATGATTTCTATTTATTTATAATCCCTTTCTTCTCAGTAATAGCCAGTGACCATATTGCTCAGTTTTGATATTGCTATCACTGTCTTCTAACTTTAAAAAAACTACCATTTTCCACTAAAATGTTAAATACTTCCACTAGAGTTTATTCCAGCTGATGGCAGGGTCTTTTTCACATCCTTTTAATTACCCGTCATGCCCTAGATATCCTCAGCCTCCTTTTCACCTTGATAACCACATGATAGCAGATATCATTCCTTCCTTATTAAAAATAGGATCATGTTGCAGAAAATCACTGGCATCTTATAATTGCCTAAATCTTAGACTCTACAGTATGGCAGGCAACCACAAGTCTTCTTGAATTTATTGATGTACATCATTAACATTAAATGATCATTGGAAAACTAAGTGCTATAATTTTTATTTTGACATATAAATTTATCTAACCATTCCTTGGCTATCTCATGAAGATCTCTATCTCTATTTTTATCTATCTATATCATCTATCTATGTTTATTTCTATCTATATCCACACATACAGAGAAAGAAAGGGAGAGAGAAGAATAATTCACAATTTATGAAGAAATAATTTTGTTGATCCAAACAATAGTTTCATTTTCCTTTTCACCAATATTCAAAGCAAGTGGGATTCAGATCAAACTCTGTAATAATGAAGATGGTTGACTGTTTGACTGGAGTTTCTCAGATTCCAGTGTGTGCCTTGGTATATTGAGGATGGTAGGAAGTTAGAATAAAACTAGTGACCCCAATATTCATTATTTTTCATTCATATATCATTATTTGTAAGCCGTATGTTGGTATAATTAGGGCTATAACCTAAAAAGGCCGGAAGCAATTGAAGCAGGAAGACAAAGGGCTGAAAATCACAAGGGTGAAAATATTGACAACTGTACTTCAGTGTCCTCCTATCTGGCCTCCTGACCTCTTCTGAGCTCACCCTGAGCAAAGGGTAAGACTATTTGAAAACAGCTATTTTTTATATATTAAATAAAGGCTTTAAAGAATAATTGAACCTGTTTAATTGTTTGGCATACCAGTTCTTTTAGAGGAGATACTTTATTAAAGATCAAGATTAATATGCAGTTATTCAATTCTCAATGACCTTTAGAGGCTGGGACCACCATCTCTTTTGTAGAGGTAAAATAAGACATAGACAGATAAAGTAAGTCAACTGAATTTGCAGAGAAAAGTCACATTTGTCTGATTCTAACTGCATGATCTTTCTACTTTTACCGGTTTAACATTTCTACAACAGCTGGAAATAAGAGTCATTAATATTAGTCTGCTGTTTAGAATTATTAAAGCAAAGACAAAGACTAAGCTTCAATATCATGCAAGTGATTCAGAAGTACTGAGCTCATTTTATTTCCCACAAATATGCAAATATTGCCAACCGTGCCACCTGTATTCCTGTTTACTGTTTTAAGCTATTATAAGATTTTTCTTAATATTTCCCTTTGATTTTTCTTAAAAAGTAGATATTAGTTCAGTATAAAAAATATTGTACATAAATTATTAAGAATGTCCTTAAATTTGATATTTCAATTGAAAAAAACAAGATATTGTAAAGAAGTAAAACAGAATTTCCTTTATAAATGAGATATGACATGGACAGTTTTGATTGTGAATTGATACGATATTTCATTTTTCCTCACTGTTATGATTCTGCCTCGTTTCCTAATCGCCTGTTTGTTTGTTTTTGAGTTTATAAAACTGAAATATAATGTCACTGGGGATTTTACTTCTGTTTATTTTCATCCTCAGAAAGAAGGCAGAGATAATCAAAATTTTATTTAGCCAATTTGAGTTGTCAGACAATTTTAAACAATACTTCTCCAATTATGCAAATTTTTGACAGACTTGTGTTTTCTGAACACAGAAACAATTTTCTTTCACATGTTAATAAAAATTGTAACTGTCATGGAAGGTATGTACCTAAATAGAGCTGGAAAATATTGGATTGGAACAAAGGATTTTATAATGCAAATATATAGTAAAAGAAATTTTTGCTTTTAGGTTAGTAATATAAATTTTTTAAATGATTACTCCTTACTCATGTACACAAGTATTTATATAAAAATATAAATAACTTGACCAGAGAAGAACACAGGTGGGAGCAAAAATAAGCAAATATGATTATTTCGTGTGCATATCTTAATGTTTCACTTTAAAAATTATGATAGCAAACAAGGATGCAATATTTTGAAATACTTAGAAATATCAAAAGCTTCCAAGGAAACATCACCAAGCTTTAGTGGATTATTTATCAGATTGATAGAGTAGGGTGTGTGCATGTGTCATTTATGACATTGACATCAGTATTAGTGATAGGGGATGGGGATGTTATTAAAATTTTATATTAATATATAATATTTATAATATGTATGAATATGTGTATGCATATATGCATGTATGTATACATGTATACAAACTTATATGTATGTGCATGGGTGCATATACACATAAACATATCAAACATATCTGTGCATGTATACAAACATACGCACACACACATAAGTATATGAAATCCTAAAACTCCAGGATACAGCATGGTATTGTTTAGAGCCTTGCTACTCAAAGTGTGCTCCACGACCAGAAGATCAGCATCACCTGGGAAACTGATAGAAATGTGGAATCTCAGGCTTCACCCCAGACCCAGATCTTACAAAAATCTTTGGGTGATTTGCAGATACTGATCACTTGAGAACACTGATATAGAACATGGGTTCTGGATGCAGATAGATCTAAATTTGTAAACATGGGATTCTTTCATTTGTAAAGTGGGACTAATGATACATTCCATATAGTTCTGTTTTGGAGGTTAAATGAGATTAGGTCATGCAAATTTATTTACATGATGCCCGGCTTGAAGATATCATTTAATAAAAGGTAGTATTTGTAGTGATTATTAGTAGACAGTGTAGCATGACAGAATTAGAAACCTGCAAATCATATGTACTTTAATTTGTTGAGAAGTCCATAAATATCAAAGAGAAACTCAGTAGATAATTTGCACAATCTAGGCATTAGTTGACCAGCCATAGAGGAAATAAATTATTTCTATTTTATTTTATTCTCCACCTCCTAAAAATGAAAAATATCTGCACATATTCCTCTTCTAATTTTGACCTTCAGAAATTTAAGTGTATTAAAAAATCATCTTTCAGCTTCTACTATCTTCACCTTACTTATCTAAGCTATTACGTATTTTGTGTCCTATTTTCCATGGTTTCAATGAGAGTAAATCAATGCAGAACTCTGTGTAATGTACCAGTTTGGTCCTTACAGTACAGCGCCATACACAGTCATCTTCCGTGGGACTCTACGGGAGGGGATAGAGAAAAGCAAAAGCTAAACTCATTTATAGACATAGTCATTCATTCAGTGAACACTTTTTTGAATATCTAGTATGTTCTAGGCACCTGTCTAGGCATTGAGGCTACCACATCGAATAAAACAGATGAAAACTCATGCCCTCTTAGTGGCTATGCTCTAGAGCAGGGATTTTGAACTTTTTTTTTTGTTCCGCAGACCCTTTTGCCAGTCTGATGAAGACCACGGACCCCTTACTAAATCCACCCTGTACTGTGTATTATTTAATAAATATATCACACTCGCACCAACATGTCTGCACCAGAATAATGCTATTTTGAATTTTCAATTCAAGCTCATGGGCCCACTGAAATCTTTCCATGGACCCCTGGTTAAAACCCCTGCTCTAGAGCATTGCTATGTTATCTAATCAATTATACAGGTACACTCATAATCTCAAAGATATTTCTTCCCTTCCCTTCCCCTCCCCTCCCCCCCCCTCCCCTCCCCTCCCCTTCCCTTCCCTTCCTTCCCCATCCTCCCCCGCCGCTTGCACTCGCTCTCTGCTCTGTTTCCATTCGCTGCACCTTCTTCTGTGTCTGCTTGTCTTCTCTACTCGTCTTCTCTTTAGGAGGCACTGGGAACCAATTCCGGGACCTGCCGACGTGGGAGAGAGGAACTTAATCATTTGAGCCACCTTAGCTCCCTGGTTTGTTGTGTCTCTCGCTGTCTCTCCTCTGTGTCTCTTTTTTGTTGCACCATCTTGTTGCACCAGCTCTCCGCACAGGCCAGCTCTCTACACCGGCCAGCTCGGTTTCACCAGGAGGCCACGGAAACCGAGCCCGGGACCCTCCATATGGTAGATGAGAGCCCAATCGCTTAAGCCACATCTGCTTCCCTCAAGTATATTCTTGCATGTGTATTTGCACATACACATGCACAAATTTAGTCCTTTTAGATTTTTTAAAAATTTTATTGTATTTATTTATTTATTTATTTTATTATTATTTTATTTATTATTATTTTATAATAATATTTGGTGGTGAGATTAAAAGTGGATAATGTCTCTTGTCCAAATTGATACTGTGAAATATAGCCAGAAAATGTAAATCAATTTCAATGTGGAATCATTTTATCATTTAATTTTTCTTCCCTTATATCACCATTTATGGACATAACCTAGCTTGATATGAGAGGTAGTATAGCATAATATTTAACATATCTGGGAATGTATTAAATCAATCAAACTCATATTTAATATCACAAATCTTGGTTCTGCCATTTTGTAAGCCTTTACCTCAAGCAATTTAGTAAATAGCTATGCCTGTGTTCTTGCCTGTAAAACCTGGGGAATAATAGTTCTTCCTACCTGTGACTTTTGAGAGAATTAAATGAAAAAATAATGTATAGTATTTAACTGAGTGCCTTTAATATTTAGACTGTAGAAAAGTATTAATTACTATTATTAACATAGATACATAATGGTAAAATAATATTGATAAATCTTCTATTGGCCTACATTCTTCAATTTTTCACAAAAACTTGATTTTAAGTTGACTTAGACTTTGTTATTAGTTTTACAAAATGATCCTGTTTTGGATCCAGTCTCAACCTGATAAATGATGCTGCTTTATGTACAAGCTATTTATCATTCATGGATGTATGTATTCAATCAACTTCCTGTCTTCTCACAGCAAACCTTTCAGGATGCAAGTTTCTAGTTGTATGTATAAGGGGAGTAACTTAATTTCTCTGATAACATCAAACTCATGGGGAGGTTGTTTGGATTAAATGAAATACTGTATGTTATCATGATTAGCATAGTCCCTGGCAAAAGGTATGTGCTCAATGAATAATTTATTCCTTCACAGACACCTTTATATTTGGTAAATTTTGTTTAAAGAGTATAATATAGAGAAATGATATAAAATAAGCAAAATGCCTCAATGTTTTCAGTATGTCATTTTGTTGTCTCACTCTTTAGAAAGTTTCACAATCATTCTACATTTCCTGCCTCAAGGATTATATCATTTTTAAATTAAATCATGCATTAAAAATTGAAAATTTAAACAATAAAATAGAAATAGAAACATATAAAGTAATATATAAGTATGACAAACCCCTGCATAAGTATCAGTTAAGTGATTTAGGAAGAAAACATTTGTATAATAGTTCACAATGGGAGAGTCCCACTACGGCATAGAAGATCTCCAGAGTGCTTTGGGGGTCTCTGTGGAGAATGGGTTATTGCCCTTATACTTGAAGACCTAAGTCAGGAAAGTGCACCTGCATTCAGGAAGGCTGCTTGACATTGATGGACTAGAAAGGATCAGGAAAAGATGGTGATGCTCTCATATTCAGTCTTCCCAGACACTCAGGTATAGCAGGAATCATTGCCTTTCACAGATGAAAACACTGTGGTGACAAAAGCTTAAGTAAGCTGACCCATAAAAAAGAACTGGAGAGTAGTTTAGCCATGATTATCCCAGATTAGTATGAAGCCACAGGCTGTGGCTCTTCATTTTTCTACACATTATCCTAGCAAAAAAGACAACTGGGAAATGTGAACTAGAGATAATTTTAAGAAAGTTGGATAAAGTCATTTTACAAGTCACTGGAGTGCCCTGTTAAGAATTTTGATTTTAACCTCAAGATAATGTGGAGTCTGTGAAAGTATATGAATTTGAAAGTTACATTATCAAATAAATTACTTTTATTAAGCACCTTCAAAGGTCTAGAGAGAAATGGCTCTTAATTATTTTATGTTTCCCATTCTTGCATAATTCCAGGGTGAAACAATTATCTTTCACTATTTCTGTGGAAAAGAATTTACAACTCAGTTGTTCATTCTTGAGATATTTACTATCCTCTGGTGTCAGAATGGCTTGGTTTGAATCCTGACTGAATACCTAACTAGCTGTATGACTTGGGGTAATTGTTTAACTTCATTTACCTCAGTCCTCTTCCATCAAATGTGGAAAATAATACCTATATTAGTGTGTTTTGTGAAGACTAAATGAATTAGTACGTGTACAATGTTGACAATACCCATTGGATAATATAAAATATATTATTTTGTAATAATAGTATATATTATTGTGTTATTATTATTATTGTTGTTGTTACTATTTATTGTAGTTATCCTGTTACATATTTAAAAATTATTTAAGATTCCTGAAAAATGGAATAATAGGAAGTACTAACTCTGGCATATTGGAAAAAGAATTCTAGTAATAGCCAGTAACAAACAGATGCTTTAAGGTGTCTTATTTATAGTGCTAAGATTGCAATAATCTGGTACAGCTACTGTAAAAATAATGAATTTAATTAATGTACTTAATGGGAGAAGGACTTATATGAATAATTAAATAGTCATTTTCAAATCACTATTTTTAGCCCTGGCAAGTACTGGAATTATAGATGTTGTTTGTGCTTCAATATAACATATCAATGTTTTAAAATGTTTACAACAAAATGTGAAACACATTGGTTACATTGGTCTAGAGAGTTTTGTGGCTAATATGCATCTAATACAAATATCTCAAAATTTCAACATTAACAACATTTCAACATTTAATATTAGAAGCACATGATAAACTCTTCAGATCGAGGATTTTCTCACTGAAAAATTAGACTATTGGAATAGATCTATACAACCATTCATCCATTCATTCAATAATTCATTCCCTCAGTATAACAATGTTTATTGTTAGAAGGTAAACAAGGTATAATCCATGTTGTTAGGTATTATATAGTCTAGTAGTGGAGACAGACACGCAAGCAGATAATTTTTTTTTGTTTTGTTTTGTTTTGTTTTCCTCTTAACTTTATTTGTACATTTAATAATCGAAAATATAAACAATAAAAAACTAAAAAGTAAACACAGATGAATAAATATATACATTTCTCCATTAAATGTAATGGATACATATAAATTTTTTTTTTTTTTTTTTTTTTTTT
>JAQZBX010003678.1:0-64106 GCA_029593785.1 Cabassous unicinctus
AGAAAAGGTAATTTAATAAAGCATACTTGATTTCTACTGTTATGTGAATGTGTGAATACGTAAATGGGGAATTTAGAATTATGTCTAGGACACTCCCAAAGGATATTTTAATAGGTGTGATTTGTAGCATACATTTTAAAAGTGGGAGAGACATGGAGTGCTACATTTGGCCTCTGGTTGGAATTAAAGAGAACTGTGCATAAATGCTGCCCTTTACTATTTGTGCACTGCTTATTTACACAGGAAGAGAAGCAGCTCCACTGCAGGGGCTTGACTGAAAGAGCCCACAGTTTCCAAGGAATGCGAACCGGGGAACTGAGGACCTCAGGAAGGGGTGGACGTGGGAGTGGGGCTCGCCTCTCTTCGCCTGACAGTGCAGTCGAGACACAGATGAGGGGAGCTGGATTAAACCAACCACATGGCATTTATTTTAGACAGAAGCCAATACAACCAAGGTTGTGTCTTGGATTGTGTGCTTCAATATTTCCGTGACAGTGACTCTGGGGACTTTGCGTTTGTTTTTTCAGGGCTCTCTTGGTAGTCCTGGTCTCCCGGGCTTGCCTGGCCCCCCTGGACTTCCTGGAATGAAAGGTGACAGGGTAAGACATCAGGGACTCCAAAAGTTCCTTAATTGGAAGGGCAATTTCTACTATGTTGAGAAAAACCAAGTTTGCTTTTGGCCCAATGGAGTTTTCTAGAATTTATCATAAACAACGATTTAAAAAGGTATTTTAAGTTACTGAGAGTTGAGATTAAGAAACAAACAAACAAAATCTATTAATATAATTATGTATCCCAAGGGAAAAAAAACTGAGAAAAGTAAAAATTCCAGTTGTAATCACGCTTCCTACTTAGTTCTAAATTTACATTCCTATTAGTCATATATTATGTGGATGTGATCAGAGAATACCCCGAGTTGCCAGAGATTCTTGGATAGTTGCAGAGCTTTTCCATGTCTTACCTGCTTCTTGTTAGGTGGTGAGGCATGTAGGAGCTTTTCTTCCATCACATTATTCATGCTTGTGCATATCCCCCAGCCCAATAAAGGGAGTTGGTTCATTTGAAATTATATAGTGGTTTATCCTTTTAAAGCTCAAAAACTGAAAAGGTATTACATTTTATTCATTACAGGGTGTGGTCGGTGAATCTGGTCCAAAGGGTGAACAGGTAAGTCCTATTATTTAACCAGTATGAAATAGAATGTTTAATGTGCCCACTTCACAAATGAGGGGATTGGCTGGTTTATGGATGTGGATAAAAAACGGGAGAAGCAGATTTTCTCACCCTGCTTTGTAGTGAGTGAAACCGAGTGTTTAGATTGGTCTGTAGCCTTTCTACTATTTTAATAAGCTAAAGCTAATGATGGCTCTGCCTCTAGGACCAGGGCATTGCCCTTTCTTTGAAAAGAGTGGCCTGGAGTCTCTGCTTCATCCAACTGGTTTACTCGTGGCTGATGGGCCTTCCAAAGCCACATCATAACGTTTTATGTTTTCATTTGTCAAGACCTCAGCAAAATAAGCAGTGCTTACTGAATTAGCCTCAGTCCTTTCTTTTCCTGGATTCCTTTTTCTATTGTAAGGGCCCTCTTTCAAGGATTGCATATTATTAAAATCGCTGGATACAGTCATTAAGCATTAACTTTAGCTGAAATGCAACCTCACCTTCTGGCTTTTCTCTAGGCTAATTTCTGATCTGGACTAGCCACTGACAGCTAGATTGGAGAGAGCTTTGTATTTCTGCATGATTCTGGGAGCACTGTGGGCATTTATAAATGCTAAAACTGAGAGCCAGGAGAATTTAAAAATGTGACATTTAATCTTAATTTTAGGGTGTCTCTGGTGAAGAAGGTGAAGCAGGAGGAAGGGGCGAACTTGTAAGACATTTTTTTTCTTGTTTATGATGGAGCCTTACTGATTTTGAGCCATGTTAGAAACTGATATATTTTTTTCTTGTTTCTGATACTAAATGTTAACCTCACTTCCTTCTGTCTGGACTAAGATGTTTATTATGTAAGCTAACCAAAGACTCCCCAAGATTGCAGCCCAAACCAAGGAAAGCAGAGGAGAACACCCTAAGGTTGAAATTTACCTCTGGATCTGGCCTTAAACCTTTGGGGAAAAAAGTGTTCCCTCATAGATGACAAATTTCCTTGTGGCTTTACACCTGGACTTTCAATATTGATTCCCATATGACTGCAGAAGTCCATGCATAGTTTCAATCGTGGAAACAAAATCAAAGTTTTATTATTGTTATAATGCTATGAACCACATATCTGACTGAGGGTCTACTCTCTAATCTAAAAGCTCCAAAGAAGTGACTTCCATCTCCACAAGATGCCTCTTGTAAATCTCCAGGAAGGAAATACAAATGAGAATAGGTTATCTTTACTGCTAGAAATGCGAGGTTTACTGGCTCATCATTATGGTTTTGACAAAATCTAACACTGCCTAATGTGGAAATTTATGCTTTGGTCCTTTGGGGTGGGGTGATAGATTTCTCATAGAATGAGTTTTAGAGAGCTTTTAGTGTAGGGAAAAAATCTGGGAATGTTGTTTTATTCAGATTTTCAGGATTTAGAGTTAACATAATTGTAATAGATGTATTAGGCAAAGCTTCCCAACTATTACGTAAATTTGAAAGAGGATTATTCCAATTTTATTTTCTTTTGAAGTTGTTCATTTTATTAGCTAAGAGAATGTTTTAAATAATTTTGTTTTGTATTGGAGATGAAGTGATGTGCTTAAACTTCAGCTGAATTCTTATCTAGAATTAGTGGTGGGAGATTTTCAAGGTTCTTTTTTTAAAGCACAAGAGTGTGCGTATTTGGTTTGATAAACTTTTTTATGAATTTTAAAATATTGCTTGAGTTTCAGAAATTAAGTTACCAGGTTTTAAATGTCTATTGTGTTTTATAACAGAGTGCTATTTTGCTATCTTATAACTTACACATTTTATTTTAATTCTCCACACCTAGCATTTTACAGCTGGAAGGAGCCTTGAAGAGCTCTGATTCAATCCTGTTATTTGACAGATAAGTTAGCCAAAGGCTGGGAGGTTACATAGGTCACCCAGGGTCACAGAGCTTAAGAGCAGAACTGGGACTAGAATCTAAATTTTGAGTCTAATGTCCTTTCTGCAATAATAGGGTTAACCTTTTCAATGTTTTCTATAGATTTCAGCAGCACAATGACTTTTAAAATGTTTTTAGGAAACTGTACCAAATGTAAATACATTATTCTAATTCAATTTTGTTTTATTGATTTAGGGAGATTTAGGATTACCTGGCTCAAAGGGATCTGTAAGTATAATGAACAGAAATGGCATAAAAAATAGAAATATCAATAAAGCTGTAGAAAACGCAATGCTCTGCTTTATGAAATCATTCTATAAAATTCAATTCTTAAAGGACTTACCATCAAGGAAATGAATTTCTAAATTTATTCTTTGGAGAATGGCTTGATCCAATAGAAGAAAACTTACAATTCTGTAAATGTGTAAAACCTTTTGAACTAACCATGCTAAAGGAAAATTTTTTTTTCATACTATTAATGGCTCAGTGAGTATTACATGGTAATACTCTAAATTTCCTCTCCATTTGGGTCATTTTTAAAGACTTGACCTGTGTTTTGTGGTGATGAGAGTATAATTGAATTTCCTTGACAGTTATACCATTGCAAAATATTTCAGTACTTTTCTTAATCTCTCATGTGTCCTAGTTGGGGAAGTAAGATAGAGGCATACTGCAAAAAGAAAATGTAATAGAGAATTATAAGAGCTAGAAAGTGATTGTCTTATCTAATTCATCACTTTACAGAAACTAAAGTGATATCCTTAGAGGTTAGATTTATTCAGAAGTGTAGAACCAATTAGTAGCAAAGCTGGGATGCTTTGCTAATTTGAAAGAAATGCACATCTAATAAAATAAGAAACTTCAGAGAGTATAGGGAGGAAAGATGACGCTTAGCTCTCAATCTCCATTGCTCCCACCACCAACTTCCCATAACTCACCAAGTCTCTCTCCTTCAGTCTCCTCCACTCCCCTCTGTCCTGCCAATCTCTTACCCTCACAACAGCCAAGGTAAAATCCACTGTTATTTATCACTCCTCTGCTTAAAACCCTCCCAGAATCAAGTTTTACAGAATAAAATCAGACACTCAGCAAGGTTTGCAAAGCCTTCGATGATGTGGTCTCTGCTTTGCCAACCTCATATCCCTACATATCTGGAACATCATCTGTTTTGCGGTTCTCCTGGCCTGGAATATGTTTCCTCTTTTCTTAGGGTAGTGATGTCCTCTACTTAGCATTTAGAGCCATCCTCAGCCCCGCCTCCTCCAGGGGGGCCCACCTGGACTAGCTTACCTGCCCTTTCTTGGGCTCTTTGCATACCACTGAGGTGGAAATGGTTACATTGTGTTAATTAATCTAATTACACACTACCTCTAAACACCATCTGGAAATAGTAATGTCCGATGGCAAGAATTCAAGCTATAAAAGAAAAAGTAGATGAACAATACAGTGGTCAAAAATAAGTTAATTTCATTCAAATTTAGATATAATCCTCGGGATTAACTCTTGATTCATCACTTCCCTCCCTCCTTCAGTTTTTTTTGACAATACCCAGATAATAGCGATGAAAATGAAGTGCGCTATTCCAGAATCAGGATAATAATTACTTTCAGAAAGACTTTCACTTTCTTCATTGCTTACAGCCTAGACAAACTTGAGAAGTAGGAGATGTCTGTATGTTGTTCTCTACTTCAGTGCCCCACTCCTCAATTGACAAATTCTTCCCCCAAACCCAGGGCCCTTATGATGTCCTGGCCATGTTGGCCTCTGACCCCGTCATCAAAAATTTCCTGTCCCTTGTTCTAGCAATATTTCAGACATTGCCAGCAAGATAATGCATTCTAATTTGGTCTCTTCTGTTTTCTGCCAGTTCTTTAGTGCATATCTGAATTCATTTTGGCTTCTCTTTTGGATTGTTTTAGAAGTTGTTAGAGTTTTACAGTCTAGACACCTGAGAATTCTGCAGGCTTTCATGGAATATCCTTAACTGTCTGTTGACACTGTCTTTCAGGAAGTCTCTCAAGCTATAATTTATCTACAAAAGCAATTTTGGCAGGTTGACATGATTATTTTTTTCATAAAGAAAGATTGGAGAAATAAGCATACTTGCTAAGCTTTATTTAGATGTGTCTAGTGAAGGCATTGCTTTATCAACTTCTTCGCTTTAGTTTCAAACATTTGAATGTTGCAAAGAGGGAGCTCTTTCTAGATAAATGTTGCATATAAAAAATAAACAGGATTAAGTTGCTCTATGAGCATTCAAATCATGAGCACTAGCATTCCCTTGTTGCCTCCTATCTTTTATCTTCTCATTCTTATTCTATAAACAACGGTGCATTCTAACTACTTCTGCCACAAATTCCACCAGAGGTAGTTTAACAAAAAGTGAACCAATTTAGTCTCTTTTAACAGATATTTTAGTTTAGGATTCTGTTAAATGCATTTAGTGGTCTGCTTTCAGAAAAGAAAAAAAAAAAATCTATCCTTTATATAATTTTGTCCTAAGAATGTAGTGGTTTATTTTTGACTTCTTTAATATTTGGATTTTTAATTTCCTCAGTACTTAAATTGTAAACTTACTTTTTGACATTAATTTTAAATGCAGTATTTTAAATGTGGTATTTTAAATGCATTGATTTATTTTATCTTAGTATTTTATAGTTCCCACATATATCTGGCATCTTCAAGTTCTCCAGAGAATGTTATAAAGGCCAAATACTTACCTTCTTGAAAATATCTTTATTTTATGCTTACCATTTTGGTGATATATGAAGTAATATATCTTCTATGAACTCAGTAGTCCTTTCATGGTCAGAAAAAGTTAAAGAGCCTTATTAAAAACAAACTTGTTAGGAAGTGACTAAGGTACAGGGAATGTGCTTTTAAAAATATATTGTTCCAATTAACATTTTGAAATAAGAACTCTACCAAAAAGAAAGACTTTTAAAATCTTACCTGAACTGGAAATCTAAGAGACTGGTAGGTTGTCATATGGCATTATGTGTCTTCACCTTGTGGCATTATGTGTCTTCGCCTTGTGAAGATCTGAGGATTTGTCACCTGTGAATGGACATCTTTTGAGAGTTAGATAGAATGTAGAAAACCCCATCATTTCATATAAGTGCTTGTATTAGTTTTAAGAAGATGCATGACTTGTGTTTAGCCCTCGTTTTTAGTGCACCATTTCATTCTAGGTGGGTAACCCTGGGGAGCCTGGTTTGAGAGGGCCTGAAGGAAGTCGGGGGCTCCCTGGAGTGGAGGGACCAAGAGGACCGCCTGGACCACGAGGCATGCAGGGGCAGCAGGGTGCCACCGGCCTGCCTGGCATCCAGGGACCGGCGGTGAGTGGTGGGCAGTCCCCATGGTTTGCCTTTGGAGACTCCATCACACAGCACAGGGAGGAGGGGCGGAGGGGCAGGACCAGATATCAGGCCCTCAGCAGCTTGGGCTAGACCCCTTGATGTAAATCCAGCCACCTCGTTCCTTGCAGAGTCTGTCAGGTTACGATCGAACAATGTGCTCTTTATATAAAGTTTCCGTGTATAAACTGCCTTTTCTCTTTTCCATCCCAGGGTAGAGCGCCGACTGATCAGCACATTAAACAGGTTTGCATGAGAGTCATGCAAGGTAAATAAATCAGAAAGGTTTGACTTTTTGTATACTTTAAAGATGGGGGTTTTGAGTAACGTTAATGTCACTTAATGTTTTACCCAATGTGTTGCAATTCATAATAGCTTATAGCTTCAGAGGAAAATATTACCTTTCTGGATTTGCCTGGATGTTTTATTTTGCTTGTTTTTGTCAAAGGGCTTAATTTGCAAGAAAAAATAAGCTTTTTTTCCTCTGTTTTCTGTGTCAGATAGCTAATTTTTTGGAAACACAAATTCCCAGGTCTTTCGCTTTCTTCAGATCTTACCACTTAGTGTATACCTAGCACTGACCTAGGTCCTCTGTGCAGGCTACACGAGAAGTAAATCATAGATGCCCTGTCCAGGAGAAGTGTAAGGACAGTGTCGCCTCTCATGTACCGCCCAGGAGAAGATCAATATATCTTTTCCCCAAAATAGTGGTATTTCACATTTGATAACCTTTATCTAAACTCATATGTAGCTATGGTAATTGTTATTTATCATGGCTGTTTTGGGAATTGATCTATTCCTAGAACCACAGAGAAAGTGAAGATGTGCAAAAATATCCTATAAACGAGGAGATTCTGTAACACTGGGGCCTTCTAATAAATAATCATCTTATTCTGTCATAAAGAAACATTTTCCTCTTGTATATTAACTATACAGCCTATTTTGTTTAGTAGACTTGTAGAGTTTTCCAGAAGCAAAGGGGAATTATTGTCACCTTTATATTTGAAAATCAATATATATTTATTTATTGTTGACATTTTATCTTGAAAGCCTATTTCAGTTTTAAACATTACATATCTTGAAAATTATGATTTTATGCTCAGTTCTATAGGGCAAATCTAAATACTCACAATTAAACAATTCTAAAATGTTGGTTAGAAATTTGTTTCCAATTCATATTCTCCTCCAAATGCTAAGGATCTAAAAATATTATACTAGAAAATATCCCCTGGAGTATTTTAATGGGGAAATTTTCTTGTTTGCCATTATTTCAGTGGATGATCCTTAATTTATTTAATGATTCCTGAAAAATTTCACACAGTTATTAATTTTTAAGACAGACTGTGACAACTCCCAAGAAACAGGTTATTCTTAATGTGTGTTATCTGTTTCAAGCATGAAAAAACTTTTGAGAGGAAGAACTTATAAGAAGACATGAATTCTCAGGATATTTCAGGTTACTAAAGACCTTCAAACTAAAAATGCGAGGATAGGTCTCAAATGGTGTCTAATTCTAACCCTGGATAATGCACTGGGCATTTAAAGCTTCTGCACATCCACTTCTACCTATGTTAAGAAACTCATTTTTCTTCCCACCCTGGGTTTTCAGGAAACCAGCCAGGATCCAGGTGACACACTCATCCTTTCAGAATATCATTCACCCCAAAGCCCTGCAGTTTAAAATTTTTAAAAATATCCTCCCCCCTCTCTTTGTCTCAAAACAGCCATACCAAATATATCCAGGCGGTGCTGAATAAAACAGCATCAGTGAAGCTTTCTGGCAGAAACCCATGGAAAAATTATCCAACTTTATTCATTTCTCACCACCAGTTTTGAAGCTCTGGTGACACATGTAGAAAAAAGGCCCTTGAAATGCCTCTCTTTTCATTTGAGTCACTTTCGCGTGTCTGACTTTTCTGGGTTGCTCTGTTTATTATATTTTAGAGCATCTTGCGGAGATGGCTGCTAGTCTCAGGCGTCCTGACTCAGGTGCCTCTGGCCTCCCTGGGAGGCCAGGACCCCCTGGGCCTCCGGGGGCTCCAGGAGAGAATGGTTTCCCAGGCCAGATGGGACTTCGTGGCCTCCCAGGCATGAAAGGCCCCCCTGGGGCTCTTGGTCTCAGGGGACCTAAAGGTAAGCCATTTAGCTCATGTGGAATCGAGGAACATGCCCTGCCCGTTTTCAGATGAAGAATCTGTTTCGAAGCTCAAGGAATTCACATGTCTTACCAAGCCCAGAATATTCTGTGTGATTGAGAGATGCATTATTCTCCTTTACAATGATGATGATGAAGATTAGAAAACGTTTATACGATATGCCTTGACCCTGTTATATCACAAGTTGACCAAATACTCGAATTAAGGTGCCCTGACTTTTAGTACCAATCTTTCTCAATTATACCCTGTCTCAATCATATTTCAAAATAAACTTTACAGGATCTGGTAAAGCATCATTCATCTATATTTTGAGATCCTAACATGACTGTGGAGATCTTCTGAAATGGCATCTGTCCTTAGAATGTTATCTATTGCTTAACCAAACATATGCAATTTGTATGGGCATAAGAAAAAGTACACCCTGAGTTGGAGCTGCCTTCCTCTCCTTTTAAAAAGTTAGCTTGACTATTAAGTTTTGATGGAATTTTTTTCAGCTCTGAAGTACAAACTAAATTTATTTCTCCTATAATATGTGGCAGTTTGTTGCTTATCCTTTTATTTAAAGCAAGGTTAGCCCTTGCATCCAATATTTGGCACAAAATAGGGCTGTAAGTGTGTTAGGTTTTCAGTGGGACTGACAGAAGGGCTGGCTGCTTCAGCTGGCCTTTTGCTAGTTGAGTTTGCCAGGTAAGTAAGCTTGCTATATGCATGCCGTGAATGATATAGATGAGAGAGAACGAAATAAAATGAGGCATTTCTATACCATGATGAGTGATTGGCAGCTCTCTGAGGGAACTTCTGAAAGATATGCATCAAAGCCAAGAGAAGGGCTTCTCTTTTTTTCCTGTGGTGCTCCAATTAAGGATAAATATTATGGTGAAAATGGTCAGAGGGCAAGCAAGCTGTCTTTTGGCTCTATAAATGAATTGCTGATGCAGTTGGCTAACTACACTGTCAGCTGGAACAATTTAGTTAATTACAACTGATTTTTGTATGAGGGGCATGTACAGAGCTACATGTCAAAAAATGAGTCCTAATTGGGGCCTCTTGTGAGCCTGGCACAATTTCAAAGCTCTCAGACGCTGGACAAAATCAAATATAGAGAGAGCTGAGAGTAGAGTTCATCTTAAAGAGAGCTGGACACTTTCTCTGAAAGATTCATTTAGCGATTCATCTTTGCCCTATTTTTAGCCACTAGTTCAGTTGCTGTCTCTTTGGCGAGTCCCAATTCACTCTGTAAACCAGTTCTCAGAAAAGCCTTCTACATGGATGGGTAGTTGCCTCAGTTGGATCTGTTCAGTTCAGAACAGTAGTTCTGAAACAGTGGGCCGTAGAGCATCATCGTCAACAGGGAACTGTTGGAACACCCCAGACTTACTGAATTAGAAACTTTGGTAGTGGGGCCCAGCAGGTTGTGATTTAATAAGCCTTCCAGGTGACTCTGATGTAGGCAAATGCACTGATTTAGAGCAATCACCCATTTTCCTAGTGAGAGGAAACAACTTTGAAGGTCTATAGGAATCACAGCCCTATTTCCTTTGGCCAAAAGGAGGCCCTCATATTTGGGGTAGAACCTACCTTTTTATATATATATATATAATAATTTTTTATTTTTAATAAGATACCTTGATTACATAAATGTTACACAAAAAATAGAGGGATTCCCATATGCCCCACTCCCCACACCCTCCCACATAAATATCCTTCATTAGTGTGGCACATTCATTGCCACAGGATGTGCAATTGATAAACACATCCTGGGGCTTTGCCATTAAGCATGGACCATAGTTCACATTGTAGACCACACTTTCTCCCACACAGTTCTGCATGTTATATGATGATATCAAATGGCCTATATCTGTCATTGCAACGTCACTCAGGACAATTCCCAAGTCCTGAAAAAGCCCCCGTATTACAACTGCTTTTCCCTCTCCCTGCCCCCAGATCCTCCATTGGCCACTGGCTCCACATCAGTGTTGTTATTTCTTCCATTGCTTGAATCACAATATGTCTATAGTAGAATACAAGTAAGTCTACTCTAGTCCATAGCTCTTCTCCCCATCCTGAGGAGTCTGGGATGGAGATGTCCACTCCACCTCCAATTGAGAGGGGGTAGAGCCTACCTTTTGAGTTAGTACCAACATTCTCTTGAAGTCTTATCTCTTTCCTCTAAGAAATGAAAATGTCTCTGTCACTTGCTATTGTAGAAGAGTCTAAGGCTGAGCCTTGGAATCACCTGGGGAGCTTTTATAACTACCTATGTCTGGGTCCCCTTCCCAGTGGTTCTGATGGGCCTTGGGAGTTTTCAGTATCCCCAGGTGATTTTAATGTTTAGCCAGGGTTGAGAACCATTGGAAAGCAAAGATAAAGTGTTTAGGCAGCTTTCTGGGAAGCTGTTAGCAGCACTGAGTTGTGGCTGGGTTGGGGTGGGTTAGCTTTAATAAATGAATCTTATTTTGAAGAGAAGAAAAGTGTATTTCTGTATTTGGAACCTGAAAAACGTCTCTAACACTAAGTTCATTTGTCAAGCACAGCACAATCAAGTAAGAGATTTCCCTCTAATTTTTCTCCAGTATTCATGACATAGTCTGTACTCTAGGAGAGATAAAGTTTTTTTTGTGTTTGTTTGTTTTTTCTGAAGGACTTTCTCTCCCTAACCTCCTCTATTCCTTTCTTTTCATTAGATTCCTGTAAAGCAGCATCTTTTTTCAGTTTTATTTCTTAGAATCAGGGGTGAGGTTAGGGAAGTAGAGAATCAGATTTTCTTTATCCATCAAAGCTGTCACGTTTGGAAATTTATAATTCTAAGGTAATTGGACTTGACCTTTCTTGTCCCACCACTTAAACAGTAATACTTCAAAGAAAACATACAGTTTTCTAACTATCCAATTGTTTACCGCTCAATTTTTTTCTGAGAATACGCAACAATTTTGAAACTTAAACTTTCAGCCAGTTAAAGAAGAGATGCATTTCAGTGTTACATGTTGTCATTTTTATTCTTTGTCTAGTAAAGAAGAGATGGTATTAGTCTTGCTGTGTCATATACTCACTTTCAAAGTCCCTGTTGAGAGAGATTGCTACAGGAATAACAAGTAAATAGGTCTATTAATATTTTGAACATTTCAGACTGTGTCTTAATCAGAGTTTTTCCTCTTAAAAATTACCAGGGAAAATACATTGGAACATCTTCAGTAGGAGCTAGTAGAAATAAGTCTCAAATCATACTCAAAGCTTAAATCATATTTTCAAATTTTTAAAAAAAATGTACATTTTACATGTATACTCAAACAGAAACATCAGAGATACCTTCTAACTGGCCTTATATTCACTCTGTTTAGTGTTACATTAGTCTTTCATGTCATAAATACTATTTTTAAATATTCATGAATTGGATTGATTTTTAAGCCCCTTGAGTAGGGCTGCATATTTTAGTGTGATTCAAACAGAAGTATCAATATGGAAATGAATATTTGAGAGAATACATACTTTATAACTGCAACTAATAGCTTTTTCATTATTAATCTGCTCACACGGAGATGGAGCATCAATGATAGTTTGCAGATAAATGAAATAAATAGCAACTATAGAACAATGAGAATTTCTTTAGTTTTCTCCACTCTGTTCATAACGAGCTGTTTTCAAACTGCATATTTTCCTCCATACCTTAGGTAAAGCTTATTTTACAAGCTCTTTATTTTGTGATGCAGTAGGCCAACAAAAGTTCACCTTTAGTTCCCTGAGACTGTTTTCGTGCATCTCAAAAGAAGACATGACCAGGGTTTGAAGAAGTCGATTAACCCTAGTGATGAGCGGCACCTGGCTGCACGTATGTCCGCTGTGGAGCAGCAGTTTGCACAGCGTGGCTCTGTCTAGGAGCCCATCAAAATTTGTTTCTCTATGGCCGACAGATAACCTAAGGCAGCATCACAAAAACTAAGAAGATGGTCTTATTCCCTGCAAGTGACTTCGTGCTAGAATGTGTAGATAAGTTTAGCTTTCACTACCAGTGTGAAAGTTACATTTTAACTTGTAATCTCCATCTTATATCTTCAGATAATGCAGCGCATTTAGAGGTTCACTTCTCATTGCAAGCCTCCGGAGTTACAGTGATTTGACATTTAAGTTGCTAAGTTAACATGACTGCTTAAGCTGTTAGTTTTTAAAAATGATAATTGTCACATCTCCCTAATATTAATAGAGCAAGGTCATATTGATGATGGGTGTAGAAGAACTATAGGTTAAATGAATACGAGTTCAACCTGAGCTATATATCCTTGCACAGAATTTATATTAATTTAACTTGTTTTGAAAATGTAGTTGATTCATCATGAAAACACTCACACAAGAACATTCACAGCTAAAAATCAAAGCATGGAGACTATTTAAACATTCATTTCATAATGAGAGATTTTTGACTATTTGACTGATAGATGGTTGCACACATATTCATTCTATTTTTGTTGTGTACATGAATTCGTTTAGCATTGAGACATGACTCAATGTTGAATGAGATTGGTCTGATATAGAGGTTTGGGAAAGATGATTATGTGTTCAATTTGTTGCAAAATGGCATTGCATCTTTTAATAGCACAGTAAACTAATAATATACTACTATGCTAATGAGATACTGGAGTAACGCCTTCTACTAAGATCAGTAGAAGTCATCTAGGACCAGTTAGCTAAGGCATTAGGACACTATATTAATGAGGCCAGGTTTTTGAGTTTGGTCTCTGCAGGGGCCAGTTTAATAATGTGGATTTGTTCTGTGGCTGCATATCCCCAAATTCAGTCAACTGTCTTGCACATGTCTTGCAAATGCATATGGTTGGTGACAATCCAAAGTATCTTTTCTGTAAATAGTGAGTCAGTAGTAAGATTTAGGAGCTTGTGACAGCACACTTTAAACTTTTAAAATTCATTAATTTTTGGTAATGCTAAATTTACATTATCCAAAAAAGTTTTTAATATATAAAAAGGAATTTAATGCAGAGTTCCTCTCTGACCTCTGTTCCTATCCACTTAGTTTCCTTTCCCCTTCTCAGTAGGTAATCACTATTATTAGTCCCTTACATGTCCTTAGAGGGGATGACATACAAATCATGTTGTCCTCTAAGCAAGTTATGTGGATGTTTCTTTTTTCACTTACCATTAAGTCGATTTAACCTTTTAATGGACATTTAGATTGTTTCCAGTCTTTTGCTATTACAAGTCTGTAGTGAAAACATTGTACATATTTCACTTTTGTACAGAAGATCAACATACTCTATCTCTATTTCTAGAATAAATTTCTAGAAATGGAATTGCTCGGTAAAATGGTACTTCCATTTGAAATTTTGATAGATACTGCAAATTACTCTCCAAGGAGGTTGTGCAATTTACAGTCTCAGCAATGTTCAAGAGAGTATTTCTCTACACACTTGCCAACATACATTTAATTGAAGTTTGGAATTTTTGTCCATAATATAGGTTAAAAATAGTAGCCTTGGTATTTTAAATTTATGTTTATTTTATTATGAGATGGAAGAGAGGTAATTTTTCATATATTCAAGAGCCAGTTTTATTTCCTTTTAGTGAACTGTCTGCTCATATATTTTATTCACTTTTTACGTGTTGCCCTTTCCTTATTGATTTTAGGAACTCTTTCTGTTTTGAATCAGAAAGCCCAATTCAAATTTGAGATTATAAAATAGCTCTTCCTTATTTTCTTCTGGTTCTTACATTACATTTAAATATTTTATGCATTTGTTATTTATTCTGGAATATGGTATGAGGTATGGATCCAACTTTATTTTTTTTTTCCAGATGGCTATCCACTTTTTAAAAAATCACTTATTGAATTGTTCATCTTTTTCTACTTTAAGATGCCACCTTTATTGTAAACCAAATTCTTATATGTTTTCGACCTGTTTTTGGACTTTCTCTTCTGTTTCACTAGTCTGTCTATTCATGTGCTGACACTACAATGTTTTAATTATTTGAGGCTTTAAATAGCTGGTAGGGTTAATACCCTTCATGTTGCTTTTCTTTTTGGAGGTTTTATGGCTCTTCTGACTTGTGTATTTTTCTATACAAACCTCAATCACCTTTTCTGGTTAAAAAAAATACTATTTGTATTTTTGTTGGTATCATTATGGATTTATAAATTAGTTTAGGAATATGACAATTTTTTATGATGATGTCTTTTTGTCTAAAAACATTTTTCAAGTATTTGTATCTTTTAGAAATGTTTAATTTTTTTCATGTTGGACTTGCTTATTTCTTATTAAGCTTATAAATGATATCTTTTTTACATTGTCATATTACTGGTTGTTGTTTCTATGCATGAAAAGTATTGATTTTCTTATATTAAGGTTGTACCCTGCAACTTTACTGTATTATTACTTGTAGTGAGTTTTGAATTGATTTTCTAGGGTTTTCAGATATAGTCATATTACCTGAAAATAAGAATGCTTTTAACTCCTTAAACCCAATGATAAACAATAGTGATAAAGTGGGCATGTTAATTTTATTCTGGCTTTAGTGGAACTACTTTTATTTTTCCCATTAAGCATTATGCTAGCTTTTGGGTTCAGATAGATATATTTTATCATGGTAAAGAATTAGCCATTGATTCTCATTTTAGTCAATGTTTTATCAAGCATGCATGCTCAATTTTGTTAAATGTCTTTTCAACATTTATGGATATGATCACTTGATTTTTCCCTTTAATCTATTAATATGATGAATTTAATATTTGGCTTGTTTACTACAGTCTGGTTTGTGGCAACTTCATGACCCTTTGGTTTCTGAATTTCAGCTTTGTTTAAAGTTTTAAAATAGGGAAGTTTGTTTTTATAAATATATAGAAAAATAACTTTTTTATAAAAATGAAATGCAGGTGACTTGGGAGAAAAAGGGGAGCGTGGCCCTCCAGGAAGAGGCCCCAAAGGTTTGCCTGGAGCTACAGGACTCCCAGGTAAGTGGGTTGTATGTCAGGGTGAGATGGAGAAATTGGCAGCAAATGGACAGTCTGAATTGGATAACATTTTAAAAGAATTGCTATTTGATTACTTAAGCATATTAAGTGATACTCAAGAATGGCTGGCATAGATGTTTCAGGACTAACTTTTATGAAGAGTTAAATGATCTGTAAATCATGTCTGTATTCTTTGTGAGAAAATGGTTGTCAGGCCTTGAAATATTAATTTCTTAAAAAGATGCTTTAGAAAATAGTGTCAAGGTCTTTCCATACTGCACGTGTTATAAATATTCTGAATGAATGGGGTTTTATCTAGTTCTAGCTCAGTTAATAGTTTTCTATTTTTTTTTTTTTAACTAAAAGCCAGAGCAGAAGGAAATTAATCCAAGGTTTCAAGTATTTATATTGCACAGGGGAGTAACTGAAATTTTATTTTTATGGCTTTTCTTTCAAACATCCAGACACACCAGCAACCCATATTCCACAAAAATAAACCTGAACATTCCTCCTCGTAGCCACAAAGAGCCACACACAAGCCACGGATCACAGCTGTGTGGAATGACGTGACAGAGTAGCCTCTGTGTGAAGAGCCTGGCTCTCTCACTGGACATTCTGTTCTCTCTTTGCACACTGGCTACTGTGTCGCCAGAGCTGATGAGGCTGGGACATATGTAAGCCCAACCACGGGAGCAGCAGGGCAGGGCAGAAAGCCAGGTCAGCTTACGAGCAGGAATGATGTGCAGCCTCCTGGCAGACTCTCTCTAGAGCTGCTGAGGCACTGACTCAGGAAGGCTCCCAAAACCCTAGGTGTCTGGGGCTGAGGAGAGGTGAGGTGAGAAAGGTTGCACAGAAAAGAGGGTGGTGTAGATTCCCACAATAAATTTGGAGAACTTAGTTTAGGGAATTTAGGAAAACTTTGTTTTCTAATTCTACAAGAGGCTTGGATATTTAATCACAACTATAATTGTAGCCAAAAAGGTCATTGCTTCCTAATTAGTTATTTCATTACTCCCGTGGTTTGCTTTATTACATAAAAACATTAAAAAATATGAGTAACATTTAGAAATAGCTCAAAGACTGCCTTTCTAAAACAGAGATTCATGGTTTGGTCAAGATGTTTTCACAAATTGGTTAAGGTTTTTTATGATTGGAAGAGGAAGGAAAAATCTGGTTGGAGCTAAATGGGACCAAGAGAAGAAATTTTAGTTTATGATGAAGTCTGGATTCATTGATGGATATTTAGAAGAGAGGAAAAAAAGGAAATGGAATTTACCAAGAGTGTTTTTCTCCATTACCAATAGTAGTGATAGGAAATTTTAAAGCTTATAAAATATCACAATTAACTAAATTATCTATGTATTTATAGATAACCTGACAATTTCCCTTCTTCCCATTGAGTTGACAAATCACTTAGTACTTGGACCAGTGAATTACACTATTGGGAATATCTTCTTTTATTGAAGATATATTATAGCCTCTAGTGACTTTTGCAGAAAATTTGGTGGAAAACCACATTTTAAGCTTAAAAATGGGAAGATTGAGGAAGAACAGTTCTTTATATGCAGTGCCTCAAACTGCCAGAGGGGGACGTATTTCCCTCATGCAGGAAACCACGTGGGGGAGTCTGACTGGGAGCAATAAAGCGGCAGCCCTTGCTGCTTAGTCATGTCTGCAGAGCGGGGCTTCAGTGATTTTCTTTTTAACACCTCACACATTCATGTGTAGGCAAAATGACAAGGCAGGACAAATTAATTCTTGGCAGCTGCACCTGGCCCTCATGTCTTCTTCCTTATTAAAAAAAGGAAATTTTTATACCTGACTTACTTTAGTACTTAAATGTGATTTGTTAGAGTATTTTGAAGACTCCCTTTTCCAAGGCTCTGAATTTTTGCCCTTTTCCTTTTCCTTTCTGCCTTTCCCCAGTTGTTGTCCCTGCCTTTCTGGTACTACCTCTGAATCCATCTCCCTCCTTTGATTTCCTTTCCCTGCCCCGACGGTACTTTTCTCTCATTGGTCATCTCTCATTTTCTTCCATCTTTCTCACGTTGACCTCCCTTCCCATGAAATCCCACTCTTTTTGCCGGTTACTGTTTTACCACCTCCCTGGACTTTCTTTTTCTCTGTCTTTGTTACATAATCATGAGGATATTTGACATTAGTTAGTGAAAAATCTGAGCTCCATATTTTTCAAAAATTTAGGCTGGAGCCAGTTGCCAAGTTTTATACACTGCTCTTTTTTTTTTTTTAAGATTTATTTATTTTTCCCCCCCTTGCTGTGTCCATTCGCTGTGTGTTTTTTCCGTGTCTGCTTATCTCCCCTTTGCTGTGAGGTCCCGCTGCATCAGCCCACCGTGCCGCGTGGGCCGGCCTGCCCTCACAAGGAGGCCCCGGGAAGCGAACCCCGGGCCTCACATATGGTAAACGGGGGCTCTATCGATTGAGCCACACCCGCTTCCCTATACACTGCTCTTTTACTTCCTTTTAGCTACTGTTAGTGCTTCACTTTCCTTCATTGCAAAATGGGGATAATAACCACACCTATTGTGGAGGATAGATGTTAAAATGTGAAGCTGCTACAACAGTGCCTGGCATATGGCAAATTACTCTGCAGATTTTGCTTTTACTACTGTTACTCTTCTTTTTATATTTGAGGAAATACAGACTCACAAAGCTCAGGTGCCCTGACAAAGGTCTCTCAGGTAGTAAGTGAGAAAGGCAGGATTGGAAATCATACTTCCTGCGCCCAGGTTCATACAGTGGACAAAATGATGGGCTGCCTGTCTAAAAAGGTGCTTGCTGTGGCTTTGCCACCCCAGCCATGTATCTTGGGGCATGTCCTCTAATCACTTAGTGTCTTTCCTGCCTCTCTCACAGAGCTGTGAGGATCACAGAAGAGAGCCCTGGGAGTATAGCCTGCCGCCTCCTCCAATTTTTACAAGAGGCCGTTAGTATTATGGCTTGGTTGGACCGTCTCACTAAGAGTGACACTCTGCCTGCTGCCAGGGAACTCACCTATTGGAGAATTGGAGACTAGCTCCTGGGCAATCTGAGGATTTTAAGGAAAAATATTTAATAATAGGTTCTGATCTCCTCTTTGTACTTCAAACTCATTAGCAAAAGGAGTAAGTTAAATGACAAATCTAATGAATGTGAGCTCCAGGAATGTGACTTGTGAACTGAGATGCTTTTCTCTTCTCAGCCAGCTCTGTGCTGGGCCACACTAGGCAAATGGACTATTTAGTTTTCTTGCACAGAGTTTGCAGATAGGTGAGCTTCGCTTATGAATACTGAGTGGGGAAAAAAGCAAAGATACACTTAATTTGGGCTTAAGTTTTGTAGTAGCCATTATCCCATTTCCACTGGTGCAGCTATCTTACTCAGTTGTGTGTGTTGGGTCTAATAAGAATGACTTTATGCTATTCCTTAAACATATATTACTTTGTCAAACACCACACAAGTAAGCTCAACATAAGGTGAGAAATGTGAGAAAGTCCCTGGCACCTACAAAAAATTTACATAGTGAGTGGATTAATTAAGCACCCTATTTCATGCAGAAAATTATTTGCAGGGCTTTCTTTTTTAAGTTTGCATACACAGTCCTTTTTATTCTGTAGCATGAATTAGGTAAGAGGCTGCCTCCTTCAGAATGTTCCAGCTTGGATTGGCCTCCACCAATGTAACATGACTACTCTCTAGTGTTCACGCAGAGAATAACAGACATTCATTTATAAAAATCATGAAATGTGTGGTAATAACATTTTCATCGGTTCTTGAAATTTCAGAACACCATGTAGTCATTAGGCAGCAAGTGTAGCTAACACATCCATGAGGCATGCAAATAAAATGACTTAAGATCCACCCTCTCTCTTCTCCGAAGTAGTTTATGGACATTTGTTAATGCTGCTGCCCCAGCTAAATATTTATGCCCATTTTGCAAACAGCCATAGTGAGTCAGAGTCACTTCTTGAATGATTTGAACTGTGACATAGTGTTACCCAAAAACTAGGGTCCCACACAACAAACTTAGAGTACCCTCGAGAGCAAATGCCCAGGGTCAGGGCTCACCAGAGACTGACAATCTGTCTTGCTAGGGCTGGTTTGTTCTCTGGCTATTTCTACAAGGCAAAACTTGAGAAAAATACCATTAATTGGTTGTGATAGAGCTCTGGAAGAATCAGTGTTAACTCTGTGCTATTGTGCCTTTTGTGCTTCTTTGTCTATCCAAGCCCAATGTCTTAGTTTGCAAAGGCTGTCAGTACAATATACTAAAATGGGTTTGCTTTTATAATGGGAGTCTTATTAGGAGTTGTGGCAGTTTGAGATTATTTTATGAATCCCCAAAAGAGAAAGATTATGTTTGTAAACTAATCTATTCTCCTGGGTGTGATACCCTTTGATTACATTAAAATCAATTGAGGAGCTTTGATTAGATTACTTGATAAAATCACTTTAGGCTTTTGATTGGACTACATCAATGAGACATGACTCAGGTTGAGTCTCTGCCCCCTTGCTGGGTCTAATATAAACGGAGACACAGAGACACACAGACAAACACAGGAAAAGGAAGCCCCCATTTTGATGCTGCCATGTAAGAGAGATGATTAGAGGATTGCTTAAGCATGAAGTCCCAAGAGGCTGGGCCCACAGAACAGCTCAAGCAGAGATGAGCCCTGCTATATGCCTTATAGCTTACATCTGAACTCAGGAAGAAAGTGGAACAGCCAAGACTGATATAGGAGGCCTGGAAAGAGATAAGCCCTATGCCTGGTTGCCCTCAGCTGAGCTCAAACCTCAGAGAGATTGGTGGTCATCTTGCTTCAACACATGGCAGCTTACTCTGGTGAGAAAGCACCTCTTATGGTGCCTGGATTTGGACTATTTATTGCCTTGGAATTGTAAGTTTTGACCCCAAATAAAACCCCTTTATAAATGCCAACCCATTTCTGATACTTTGCATTGGCAGTCTTTTGACAAACTAAAACAGGGGTAAAAGCTTACAGTTCCAAGGCTGTGGAAATGTCCAAGGCATCATCAGAGATGCTTTCTTACCAAAGGCTAGCTGCTGGCAGATCCTGGGGTCCTGCTACATGGTGAGGCAACATGGCAGATCTTCTGGTCTTTCTCTACTTTCTCCTTGAGCTCAGCTGTGGGCGATCAGGCATCTCTCCCTGGGCCTCATCTCCTTGAGCCTCTTGAGGCGTCTCTATCTTTCTGCAGCTGTAGGAGATGTTGGAGTCCTCTTTCTCACATGGCAGGGTCAAAATGACAAAGCTCCCTTTCTCCGTGTCTCTCTTCTTCCTCTTTGTGTGTTCTCAGTTTATATAAGACCCAGCAAGAGGGCAAAGACCCAAGTTGGGTGATGCTTTACTGATGTAGTACAATCAAAAGCCCTAAAGCAATCTAATAAAGTGATCTAATCAAGGCCCCTTAACTGAATCTAATCAAAAAGCCCCATCTACACTTCGTTTACAGGCACAGGTATGGGTTAGCTAAAGAACATAATTTTCTGGGATCCACAAAACACAAACCAGGACACCCAATGAACCAGGCAAACAACAACAAAACCAAACCAAACACATAGCCTGTGTGTTAGCAAATCTTCAGAGTTAGCGTATCAAATAGGTATGAGCATACAGATAGGTTAGGTTAGTGGTTAAGGGTCCTTGTTTCTAGTACCAACTCTTTCCAGCTATATGACCATGGATAATTATTTATCTTCCTAAGTCTCAGTTTACACATGAGGAAAATGGAATCAATAGTGAGCATAATACATAGCACATGGTAAAGAGAAAGCAATTTGTAAGTGTTGGTGATGAAGATGATGATGACAATGAAGAAGATGACATCATTGAAAACTCCATAAGGTAAATTACTGCATTTGCCAAAGGGACACTTGGACTAGAAGTGCTTTTCATAAAATAAATCAAGGGTAGACAGGCTGGCTCATCAACTCTTTCATCAAAGGATGAGAAGGAATCTGGAATAAACTCAGTAAGTTAAAAAACCTCTCCTGAATTATGTTTGGATGAGGAACTAAATATGAAAACTTAAAAAAGCTGTCCTTCTGCTTTGTAATATTGTTTGTATACTAGAGAATACATTCCTTTAAATTTAAGGCAATAGGCAGGGGACTGGCTCTACAAATAAATAAAAATTTAAATTAGTTGCTAACATTTAAAAATGAGAGATTTAAAAAAAAAAACAAAAAAAACCCAGCTTCTTGGATCTCGAAAAAATTCAGAAGGTCTGGCAATACTGGCCTGTATTCCCCATGGCAGCTGTTAGAACAGAGATGCTGCCAGCATTCACTGCCCAGTCCACCACAGGCCTCACTCCTTTTTGTCTCCCCAATAGCACATGGAGTATCAGTGGCCAATCTTCATTACACTTGCACTATCAGTTTTCTTCTAGTAAAGAGAACAGGGCATTTATTAATCTAGGTCCATTTCTTTACTATATCAGGATTCAGAAACTCTTTCTGTAAGGGTCCAGATTTTTTTCTTTTTTGGCTTTGCTGACCATATAGTCTCTGTTGCAACTACTTAACTCTGTCCTTGTAGTGCAAAAGTAGCCACAGACAATATGTATACAAATGAGCATGGCTGTGTTCCAATAAAACTTTATTTCAGAAACAGGATTTGGCTGGTAGGATGTAGTTTGCCGACTCCTGATCTACATTACCGGCCTAGACTTTGTGGACATTTTCTTTATGGGCATTTTCTTCTCCTAACCCAGATTTGATTTTTAAAAATTTGTATTAGTTTCAGACATGATTTTTTGAAGGCAAGCACGATATGTCTCAGGGGGAACATTGCTACTGGCAAGGTGCATAACAATCACTTTTTATATGCCTTTAGATCTAACTCATCTTCTGAACCTTATAAAATCGACCTAACCTTTTGCTGTCCCCCAAGTCAGGGGATCTGAATAGGCTCTGCTCAAGGCATAGCTCTGCTAAAGCCATATTCATAGATGCTGCGGATTAGAGAAAAGCTTTCCCAGGGGCCTTATCTTTAGAGGAAAACACATAATTATCTGCTTCATCACAACTTAATATAATTGAATGGAGGCTTGTGGGGCAAATTATGGAAATTTACTTATATTTCTGCTTATCTCCAGCCTTGAGATGCTAGGGTCAAAGATAACTACCCTTCCTTAAAATGTAACAATGCTTTGCCCTCTAACATTGCTTTCTTTGGTCTAATTATAAGCATAATGGAAGAATGAGATGTAATATGTAAAATAACATCTCTAACCTACATTCCCTTTAAAATTATGTGAGAGAGTGCCCATTAAAGGGCGTATGTAATAAGACCACTAAAATAGAAAAAGCAAACAAAAAAAACCACTGAGAGGGAAAGAAATGTAAGTAAACCTAAGCTAATATGGAGTTGAACATATTGATTTGGCTGAATGGCCAAGCTAAGATGGCTGAGACAGAATGAGGATCTCTACAATACTATATTGTATTTTTTAAAAAGCAAACTTTACTTCAACTTCAAAAAATAAAATAACAGACAAAGGCAGCTTAACAAACTATGGAGGAATTACTTTAGAAAATTCTGCCCAGGCACATTTATCTTACTTAATCCTAAAAACAAACTCAATTGTTTCTCCAGTGATCAGAAAGATAAATAAATGAGCACAGATTGGCTAAATGACATGACCAAGGTCTCCTTGTTAATGAAGATAATGGAGGGAAAAAAATGCATTATCATGTTTGTATCTCATGAAACTAAATCTCATATTCTTTTTTTTTACCTTTAGCATTGAAACAGTACCTTCTTTGCCTTTGCTACAAAAATTGCAATGTTACTGTTAATTATAGTCTACAAGTGACATTAGTTGTATTTTTATGGCATATAAAGATTTTTCACCCTAATTTTCTATGCTACCTTTCCAGTAACAATATGAAAGAACTACTGGTGTGAGGGATAAATCTTAAGCAGAAATTCTGCTTTGTTATGGGGTGCCATGCCTCAGAGAATGTGCCCCATTGGGTGACCCATACAATCTTTTGAACATGACAAAAGGATGAAGTGCCCCCATGGAGCTTAGGCAATGGTGAAGTTCATCTTGGGGTAGCCCCTGATGAGAATGTCATGGAATTCTGTAGGATGCATGGCACAGTTTTCTAGAAGACATTAGCCAATATCATCCCAATAACTGTAATAACAATAATAGTCCCCATTTGTCGGGTGCTTTCAGGCACTGAATTTAATTATAGGGAAGGCATTTTCCCATATTGTAGATGAAGAAACTGACAGGTTAGTGACTTGCCTAATGTTACACTATTTGTAAATGGCAGGGCTAGAATTTACAGCCCATCTTTCTGTGCTTTTAATCACTGAACTTTATGTCTCCCTGTCCAATAGAAATATAATGGGAGCCATGTATATGAGTCACGTGTGTAATTTTAAGTTTTCTAGTAGCCACATCAAAAAAGTAAAAAGAATTAGGTGATTTATTTTAATAATACAGTTTATATTATCATTTCACCATGGAATCAATACATGTATTATTCATGAGATATTTTACATGCTTTTTCCATATTAAGTCTTCCAAATCCATGTGTGTTTTACACTTAC
This sequence comes from Cabassous unicinctus, assembly GCA_029593785.1. NCBI lineage: Eukaryota > Metazoa > Chordata > Mammalia > Cingulata > Chlamyphoridae > Cabassous > Cabassous unicinctus. Next base: position 24,129 of record JAQZBX010003678.1, read on the forward strand.
AGTTCATCTCCATTTGACTTGGCCATGCTTCAGTGTTCAATTGAGACATGTGGCTAAAGGTTACCATATTGGGCAGTGCAGCTCTACAGATAGAAATGTGACTTAGATGATGCTGAGGCCCCTTTCTACTCTTAATTTCTGTAAAACCCAAGTCCAGTGAAGGGATTTCAACATCATCATCATCCATCCTTTCCCAAAGCATTTATTAAACCCCTGTCTGCACACTGCTGGGCTGTGAGGGTCCAGTTCCTTCTGCCAGTTTGCAGCCAGGAGAATTGCCCTATTCATGTGTGCAACCTTTTGTGTGTTTCAGGTGATCCAGGCCCTGCCAGCTATGGGAGAAATGGACGGGATGGTGAGCGAGGCCCCCCAGGGATGGCAGGAATCCCTGGTGTGCCTGGTCCCCCGGGCCCTCCTGGCCCTCCTGGTTTCTGCGAGCCAGCCTCCTGTACTATGCAAGCTGGTCAGCGAGCATTTAGCAAAGGGCCTGATCAGTGAAAGGCTTAGGTGTGCTGCCTGGCTGTCTGCACATGCCCGGCAAAGGACTTGGAGGAGAAACAGCACCCGAAGCTGGGGCTAAAGATGACAATGTATTACCTTCAATATTGTTACAGAAGTCCTACTTGACAATCAGATTTAGAATGATGGTGCTATTCAATGAGTCCTCTTTCCTTTCCCTTGGGGGGAAGATGGCAGAGTCATCCAAATGAAAACCTCCCTTTAAGTAAATTTATAATCCTGTTCCCAAGATCTTGAACTTTAGTGTGCCATACATATGTGATATATCTTGGGCCACTGTGCCAATAAACAAAAACAACTGGTTGACCTCAAGTTGCAGTAGTTATTTTCATTTTCTCTCTAAATGCTGTTCTCAGATCACGGTTTCAGCTTTGTAGAGGTTTACCAGAGTCGTTATGAAGAAACCCCAGTACATTCAATAAAATCGGTGCTTCTAGTCCCCGCAGATGTGCTTTCCTGGGAGTGGCAAGGAAGTGCTGCGTCACCTGGAATGATTTCCTTTTATCAATGTTGGTTTCATACTAGGCCCAAATTTTTGGTGAAATGTACTGTATCCCAAACCCATAAATATTTTAAGGTCTTCTGTGTGAAAGCAAAGAAGGAATTTTAATATCCTGGCATTTATAAGTTTTATTAAGACTATTTATTTTACAGCTTGAGGTTGTACCAGAGAAGAAATAAGTATGGTTTCTTAATCTCTTGCATGTTTTCTTATAAGTAATAATATTCAGTGAAAGAAGGCATTAAGCTTATTGAGATATACTGACATTTAAAAAATTACTATTTACATGTGTATGTTTATAATAATGCTCTCTTCTACACAGAGAAACTTAAAAGCCCTGACTGTCCCCCTGTGTGTTACCTTGTGACAGAAAATCCAACATGTCTGTGTAGGGTGAGAGCATAGGAGAGCTTCATGGGCCTTTTTGAAATTCTAATGAAACTGTGGACCCATACCCCAGAAAAGTGCACAAATGCATATGCATATACATTTCTGGATACTATTCCAGAGATTTCATGGACCCCTTTAGATCTAGTCTTGCTTCGTTTCTAGGTTAAGAACCATTGCCTTTATTTCAATGGGCTGTTAGCTCCCTCCTAGTCAGAACTCGACTGCTGTAAAAATGATTTATGTGTCACCATTTTTCTTATATAGTACAGGCAGCTGCTCAGCTAAAGCAGTGTATTCTTATATGATTCTTAATACCTTATAAGATAGGTAGTACCTGACCATTTAAACACTTCATTACTGTTTACATAATCACATTAGTTTGCTGTTTGGTAACATCTATATAAACTATTGATCAGACAATATATTCATTTTATGTCACTGTGCATATGAGTGACTTGTTCCAGGGCATTGAACAGTAGCTCAAAATAGTCAATATAGTCAGTTCATTTATGGAACTCAGTTCTTTCAAGTCAAGGGGGATCCCTGATAGGATTTTTGATATCAATTATTTTTCCTCATGTGAATTCTCAATACATTTAAAAATTCTAGCCCTATTTATTTGGCTAAATCAATCATTACATAATTGGTATTTGGATTTCTTTAAGACTGTTTCCAGCATCTAATTCTATGCTTCTAGTATGGACTGTGCTTAAGGAGAATGATTCCCATTTGACTACTTAGCTCAGGGCTATTTATACAGACTAAGAAGGATGCTCTGTCCTCTTGTATGAACAGATGCATTTTGAAAATAGAGGCAGCTGTTATTAACTACCTAAAATGAGCTTTATAAAAATGGCAAACTTTTTCAGGTGTTGTGATATATAACCAAATAACTGCAAAGAAATTGCATTATCTTTTCACCAAGATGGTTTTATTTTAACTGGAGTGACATAATCAAATACAACAAAAGAAAAATGAGATGACCAAATAAACATGTTTCTCAGTTCTGTAATATCATACTCATAATTCAAAAAGTCAAACAGTGCATTCAAACTGTTTTACAAATCTAATATATATCTTAAAAAGCTTTACAACAAACTCCACAGGTACAGTAAGCAATATTGGAAACAACCACTTACAGATAGATTATGCAAAACTAGCACATTCCAAATGGTTGGAACAATCCATTATAAATTTCAGTTAAATGAAATAGTTTGCAGAAGCAGTAGCTACTCAACTGAGAAATTGCAAACAAAAAGTGCCCAGCAAATCCCTTCCGTGAAAGAGAAGTTGATAAATATTGAATTAGACCAAGTATATCTCTCTAGCATAATAGAAACCTCTAAAACCTCTTTAGGTTATTTGAAAAACGTGATAAGAGAGGGGCATGTGAATAACTAAAGTGGGCTTGAAACTGGCATGTTAATCTAGGCAAATGGTTTCTAATTTATTTCACCAGTGCTTTATGGCATTACAGTATGATTTTCATCCCAAATATCTGACAGGTTAGTTAAGAACTATGGAAATCACTTCCCAGTCTGAATGAGCACATAGATTCACTGCAATGGTTTGGGGTAATTGACTTTGTCTAAGAGAAGAGTATGAATGAATATTTGTTTTAGTTATGTGATTGCTTTGATTATTTATGGACACTTTATATTTCAAGCTGACTAAACCAATATTGCTATTCTTAAATATCATTAGAAAAATTTGATTTATTTGCAACCTGAAAAAAGCTTAATGTAACCTGCTTTAGAAGATTACCTTTGATTATATTATTTAAATTTGTGGCAATTACAGTAAGTGTCTCTGAGGTATAGTATATCTGAATTTAAAAATAAGTAATATAGGTGGAAAATCACTATAAATACATAAAACTTTGAAAAATCAAGAAAATGATTTTTAAATAGTTGCTGGTAGCCCTGACAAAAGAGGTCAAAAAGCAATATTAAGGAAAAAACTACCAGCAATCTAGTAATCTTGCTGTTTACAAATGAATATTGGACATATATGGTTTTAAATATCTTTTTTAAAAGACTATTTCTTTTCAGTAAATATAGGTGAAGAACTTTTTTCATATCAGTAAAATAAATACTTTTCAACTGTGTACTTAGTCTTTTTTAGTGGGCTTAGGATCTAGGACATGGCAATATTCAGAGCATATGGCTCAATAAATATTAAATCAAAATGGCTTGACTGTAATAATGTATGACTATAAATACAAATATTCAAATGCTCTTTAAATGTTTATCTGGAGGAAATGTCACATCTTTGTTACACCTGATTTTATCAAGAAAAGGATACTGATTTTTTTCAGTCTTAATAAATAGCAATTCATGTTAACTTTTCCCTTGACATGAGGCTTTCACATCTGGATGACCCCAAGTTACCTATCAATAACTGGAGGGAGAACAAATGAGGGAAAGGCTATTGGTTCCAAGAAACTAACATTTTTGTTATGTATTTGAATTTGCCTTTTTGCCTGCAAATGGAAAATTTGTTTGTGAAGAGCCTTGTAATATTCCTTAGAGAACAAGTAGTTAAAATGCTATGTCATAAGGGGACTCAAAGATGAAAATAGTTTAGTAGGTAAATCATTTCTCAGTCTAAGTAAATATATAAATCCCCTGGCATGTTTTGGGGTAATTAATTTCTGTTAAGAAAACATGCTGCCTATTTAACTACTTATTGCCTGTTGTCTTTTCATTAATGATGGTTAGAACTTATATTTATGAGAAAAGTTAATTGTGTATTTCTTATCTTACTTGGGCCCCTTGACAGCAACAAGTCTCAAATGTCTTTAGACAGGGGGTCACTTTGAGGGAATAAAGATATAAAGGACTGCCCGCTCCCTAACTTGTTTCTGCATTTACTTCTCATCAGAAATCATTAGACTAGGCTTTGGGTGTGTGTGTGTGTGTGTGTGTGTGTGTGTGTGTGTTTGTGAACCGCCAAAGAGGGGAGCTGGGTTGTACAATTAATTATTACAGCCAAGTATTGATACATGCAACAAACAAAACTATAATTACCAGCATGGTATAAACATGGACCCTGCACTCGCCCATTTCAGGTTCCTTGGCTGTAATGAACCTGGGTGGCTCACCCTTGGTCACGAGTGCATTTGGAGCAGCCCTGTGGTCGAGGTCTACCAGAACGGAACTGAGGTGTGGACCTTCAGTCCCAAGAAGTGGTGAAGAGTATGCAGGGCATTAATAATGCACCTTACAATTCCCTGATTTAGGGGCAAATTCTTTATTGCTGAGATAGGTGACAAGCTCGTTATGCATAATAAACATAAAGGAATCAAGGCCTCAAAACATTATATCCATGTGGGGTTTAGAATTCAACTAGTGCCAGTCCACTTAATGTAAGTATGTTGAAATAAACCTTAAAAAGTTTGATGATGCAAGACAGAATCAAGTGGAAGAAAATGTCCTAAATGTTATTTTAAAAATAAATAAATAGAAAATATGGCATAATGCAACCTGAATTAAAATACATTACTATACTGAAAAATATTTAGCCCTAAAATATATTTTAAATAATACAGCAAAATAAAAAGTTGTAAAATACATAGCATCTTTATACACATAAGCCTGTTATGGTCAAGCAACACACACTTTGGATAAACTTAAATCTTTTTTAACTACCCCTAAGTTCAGTGAAACCTCTCACTTTATCAATATTCACTTTTGACAAATTCATGAAACAAGTAGCTTTGAATTGTATCATATATCACTATTGGACCTGAATTTGAATTTTTTTTCTCTTTAGAGTTTCTTAAACTTAGCTTTACTCTTATATCCTTGCCTCATCTTGGAGATAAATTTTTGCTGCTCTGGATCTCCTAGTCTGAGTTTTCTCTGTATTCACCTGATGCTTCATTCAATTTAACCCAACTGACCAGTTACTCTGGCATGACTTTGTTCAGTAAAATGTTTGTATTATAGCTCCAGCTAAACTACACAATAAAAACAAAGACGTCCCTTTGTCCGATTTCCTGAGACACCTTATAGTTTAATAAATTTAATGTAATCAGTGTTACCTTTAACAGCTAACTAGTAAATGGATAAAACTCCTTTCATATGGGTTGGTAACCCTGAAGTACCTTGGCATAAAAGTTGCAAATTCAAGTGTGTTTTTTTTGCATGTCCTCCTCTTAGAAGCCTGTGTGAGTTCTGTGACAGGAGATGGTATAAAGGGGGAGTACATGCCTCAACTCAGAAGTCATTGAAAAAGAACATCAAGATCAGTAAAGCAACAACAATAAGTACTGTGCATCCTGCGAAGGTGAACACAGCCAGCTGTGAGAAATAATTTAAGAACAAGAGTGATGAACAAACCTGCAAAGGCATTCTGAGGAGTCACTGAAACAGCTTCAGCATGTAATGTAACCTGGAAATTCTCAATCTCAGGATATTAACAATGTTGGAAAATAAAAATGGTATTTTGGAAAAGGGTTACATGCATATCATACTTTTGAAAATAGTGATATATTTCTAGAAAAATATAAGCATCATACAAATCTAATTGTAAAATTTTAAGTACCTTGAATAATATGGAGATTTAGACATTATCTAATTTTATAAATTGCCCACTCCTTATGATAAGCTACATGCCACTTTTACTTGTCTGTCAAAAGGGAATATCTGTCCTGTCTAAAAGTTAAGACAATTACTTAGGTATCTTCATGATAAAAATACAAAGGTATTGAGCAAAAGAACTAAAGTTAGGAATAGTAAATTTTCAAGTTAACTTGAAGACATAAAATTAAGACAGCCAACTAATCAGAGGCTATTGTGTCTGCTTCATAAAAATACTTAAAATGAGGGAAAACATATTTAAGAAAACATAAACAAACAATAAAATTAACAAAATTTTTAAAAAGTGCAAAGGCAAGGGTCTGATTTATTTGTCCACTAAACTGTTTCTAGCTTTGTGTTTTTGTGTCTGTTCAGTTTTGCTCTGACCACCATCTTGTGGACAAAGGAGGTATATCAGGTTCTCAACAGATGAGAAAGCAGAAAAGATAAACCTTATTTAAGTCCTAATACATAGCCATAAAAAGGTACTTTATAAGCCAAACATAAAGTGAAAATTTTTACAGGCAACATATCTTAAGATGATTACTTAAGCTCTATAAAAAAGTGACTAAATTTTTAAAGTTTCAACAACGTCATAAATAGAGAAATGGAGCATGTGGGGTTATTTTAAAGACATTAAATTATCTTGTTCACAGAGTGAAATGTTTAAAAGGTTAAGACTGGCTATGGTTTGGTTAACGATTAGAAGTGATGTCACTGTCCTCAGTTGGAAAGAATAATGAAAAAACTTTGGAATCTAAAGATAAAGAGAAGAATAATTCATAAGGCCATAACTGTTAATTTGTCACACCTTGTTCTTTGCTTAGAAAGATTTCTATCTGAAAGTGTTCATTAATCCTGGTATGAAATATAAGACTGGGATCTAAGCATACTCGTATAGGACAAGGGGTTTTAATTGTTAATGGCTATTATGGCCCTTAATTTGATATTTGGTATTTAAACACTTATGGTATTTGGAGTGCAAACAACAGATAATTCAGAAAATTTGATAATTCTTTCCTGCTGTGGACATTGCTGACATCTGTCTAGAAGTAAACATAAGTTTTGAAATGGAATAAATTAGCACAAGAGATTTGGCAACCACCAAGGTATTTAGGAAAAAAATTCCTATCCTACTTTTGGGCTCAAATAGCCAATTTCTTTTTATGAAAGGAATTAGGCAACTGCCAGGTCTCCACTTCATTTGGAGCTGTTTTGGCTGGACCTGGTCCTTCTTGCTGCCCTTTGTTGCATGTCATATATGGAGATGAGTAAAGGAAAAGTGTGCGAAGGTAAGCAGTACAGTGGGGTGAGAGGCGAGTACCAAGCGGACACAGGCCCATTTTTCTAGTTATGCTGCAGGCAGAGTTAGTCATGAGTTACAAAAAAAATGAGCTTGCATCTTCGTGACAACTCTACTTTGCAATATGCTTCATTTAACAGTATACTCTCCCCTCCTCTCCTTAATCACCAGAATAAATCCAAATCCTTGAAACAGGAATAAGCCAAACATTAATGTAAAGTATAAAAAGAAATATTTCTAAATATACAATTTGTAAGAAAGGATGCATGATCAATTCTGTGGAACTAAAATGCACAGAATTCATAAAACAAGAAAATTAATTGCGTAATTTTATGAATATGAAAGCATCAACTCATGGAAAACTGAAAAAAATACTATATTGATCACAATCAGCAAAAAGTCCATGAAAACATTAAATGATAAAATAAATATTTTTGAATCAGCAAAGAAGCAAAAAGATAAACAACCTATTAATTATTCATATGAAAAATTAGTCTTTGTAAAATAAATTGTTTCAGTTTAGGACAAATTCAAGTGAATTCATATGAATGGCAGATGAGTTATAAACATTCAGAGTTATAATTCAACAAATTAAAAGCTCAAGATATATACATAGCACCAGATTTTAGATTTATGTACACTTTTTTGGGGGATAAATTATCATTCTAAGAAATGCACACATGTATATTCCAATTGTGTAGGTTTAAAATACAGCACCATTGTAGGTATTGCACAGGAAAGAAAATGAAGAAGAAAATCATTTTAAAGTCAAAACACTTAAATACAATAAACTTGGAAAATAAAATAAATAAATTTGGAATTAAAAAAATGCAGCATAAGTCAACATAAAATAACTAAAAGGGTATATGTCTGCACAGCCATGTAGACAGTACCTGACCAGCAGTTCATTCATCTACAGTAAAAACCATTTTAAGTCATGGGTGCATTTGAACAGACATTTAGGCATACGTCTCAGGCAAAACTCCATTCACAGCTTTTTCCAATTTCAGTGGGCTTGCTTTTTTACACCCATTTTTCAATTAACAGACTAAACAAAGTAATCATCTTGCCCTGCTTTAGCCACATTGGACTCGGCACTACTCCTTAAAGAGGTATGAACTCCTGATTTCTGTGACAGGAGGGGCTCTGGGTGGCATGCTGTAGCAGCCAGGAGACTCACCAGCAAGATTTCAGCAACATCCTTATGCCCAGTATTCTAGAAAATCAGTTGTTTTCAACTAACAGTTTCTCCAAATAACATATAGCGAGGCAACAAAAATATTGTTCAGACATTTGTTTGGTGATTATTATACTTTCATTTCATTTCCAAGGATATGCTTTTTGCAACACCTGTTGCTTCCCCCAGAGTGCCTGTTAACTCTTTGGTCTGAGTACTCATTGCATATTGGGTCACATGGCTTTCTTTTGCGATCCTTGCTGCAGCTTCTGGAGACACGTTATTCTCCTTAAGCTCTTTTGGGCTTTACCTTCTTGGTAAGCATCTGCTGACACTACACATTCATCCAGGGCAAGGAAGTTTCATTTCCAGTTTCTACAAACCCCATCCTTTAATATGATAGCCGGTTCTTGGTTTAAATTCTAACGGTGATGAGGTCAGAAGGATAGTGGGTACAGGTACCCAAACACCTTGCTAGGTCAGTTAAGCTTCAAAAGTACCAAAGACAACGTGGTATCTTCCACACCAAACACCTCTGAGGGAAAACAGTACAGTGAAGGGACTGCTGTGTGTTAGACTTTTCTTGGGGAACGCGTGTTTATCCGATCAAAATTTGTTCCTCTTTTTCATGCAGTAGATATTCGTGCCAGTGGTGATTGCTATGATTTGAGCTCATTATACAAAATTAACAAAAATCATTTCAGTAGTTGGTGATGGTGGGTTTTGGGCTCCCTGATAACATAGTCTGTGGTTTTTCCAAAACGTAAGTTAAAAAGTGAAGCTCTTATTGCCTATTTCTCTGCATAAGAAGAATAGATACAGGATGGTCTAAGAATTCTTAAGCTATAAAAATTAGTCAAAAACACTCAACAGGAGCAATGAACTATATTTAAAAAGTTGGCAAAATTTTTAGCAATGAGAGTAAATGTAAATACCAAGAAATCTTCAGGATAACTCTAAAACTTTAAAATCCAGAAACCAAATCCAAATACATGTTGATGAGACTACAAAGTGTCACTGTCAATTTACTAAATCTTAAGATGTAGTTTCCTCTTGAAGAAGAAGTAATGATAAGTTTGCTTGCTTATTTCATATAAAACCCTGAATAAGAACTGTAATGATGGTAAAGCAAAACATATGGAATGAATTTGGGAAAAATCTAAAACTGCTGACATTGCAATCACTATAGTAATAGGATTCAAATTGTTGCTTTTAGTGTCTGGTCTACACCAAAAAATAAAAAGGCCCACGTATGATGAGGGTCTGAGAGTATTAAGACGTCTCCAATGGCAAGGAGCTATCCCCAGGAATCAGTCTTCATCAGGCATCTTGCTCACTTTCCACTTGCTCGCTGATGGGCATGAGACACAGGATGGAAGCAATCTGCTGGGTCACATCTTCCATTAGGGCCCGGGGGGCCCTGAGGACCTGGGGCACCTGGTGAGCCTGGCAAACCCAAGGCTAATGGAATAAAAGACTCCATCAGAATCCAGATCACATGTGACCCTCTCATCCTCCCTCCAGTATGGATCATTCTCACTTGACTTGTACCAACACATAAGGGTCAAAGAGGAGAAGGGATGGTTTCCATTTTTAGAGGCATTCTTGTATTGTGAAGATAATATCACTGTTACCTGAAGTCCCAGGAAGACCCGGGCTCCCTGGCAGCCCAATTCCAGGTTCACCTCTTTCTCCCTTCTGTCCTCGATAGCCTGCATGAGAGATATATAAAAAGAGAGACACAAAAAGTAAGAGTGTTCTATGACAACACAGTATAGGCAAGAACCAATTTCTTAGCCTATGATAAAAATACCTTTGCTTAACATAAATAGTATAGCAGCTATGTATTTTGCATTAATTACATGTTAAACTTAAATATCAATCTAAGTGCAATTAGACAATGAGGACATTAAAAATATGCAAGTACTTTAAAAAAGTCCAAATAGTCAAACTCTAGATAGTGATATTTTTGATACTAAAATGACACCTAAATAACTCAAATTGGTCATTTATATCCTCTTTCAAGTAACTATGATAAGCTGTGTGGCCTCTCTTCAATAGAAATTCACATTGGATTTTAGGTACAGGAAGTCATGCTTAATACTAGGACAAGACAATATAAGAATTTGTTGCTTAGTCTGAGAATTAAGGGAATGAAGGGACCCAAAACTCAACAATTTTAACAGTTAACAGCAAGAGATTGAGTATAAATATATAAGTCCACCCAGTCTAAGAGTCAGGACAAACAGGTCTTTGATCAAATTACCTTCTATAACAAATTACATCCTTTCTAAGTAAAGTTAAAACAGCAACCCTATGTTTTCACATAGCAGTTCCTAACTCCAAAGGGCTAGAAGCTTCATCAATGTTAAACAAGAGGAGACTGAGGGATTGCGCCAAACTCCCTTCGTCAATTTAAGATATTTTAACCAAAATGAGTTAGGTCTGAGATCTGTGTACATTTCAAGACAAAATTGTTCTGCTTCTTAAATATTCTTGTTGTCACTTGAGCTAGAATGATATGGAGAAAATTGTGCCTCAGGGAGCACTTATCCCTGGTTTAAAAGAGCATAAAATTTATGTTTTATATAGTTTCTCAGTGCTGGTAAATAGTCTTCATTTCCAACTTTTTCATAGTCAAATAGCAGCTTAAAGATTGCTCCTAGTCCCAAATGAAAAGAGCAACCATGCAGAATCATGTTGACACACAGCAAGAATATAAGTAGGAGAGCATCTCAGTAGGAAAGAGCAGGCCTTAAATGAGCTGCGCCTTTTCACAAGGTGTGTTATTACAGCAGAACATGAGAGGAGGAGAGAATGCACTGTGCCCTAAGAACAGTGTGTATATCTAATTACTTTTAATTGTCAAGAATTAGACATCAGTTTTGAGGTTATCATTCTCAGTTTTGATTTAGCTATAAAATATATGCATCATTATCCAAATAACATTAGCTATGTATCACCACATATTTATTACTTTGCTTTGCATGTGTGACCAGACCATTAAAATAATGAAAATAATGAGAAAAAGGATAAGCATTTGGGAAATATTTTGAAAATCATATTGGAAATACAACCAGCAGAAAATCTTCACACATTTATTTGAAATAAAATATCTAAAAAAAAAAAATTTCACATTTGATATGAAATTATTATTTGATATTTCATATTTGAAACCCATGTTACAGATGTTCAATGCAGTCCTATATCCAAGAGAGAACAGTGGTTTGAATATGTGGCATAATATCCTAAATTGACACATATTCAAATTTAAAATAGCTCCAGGATTTCTTTTATGTAAGTGACTTTCATTTAACATATGTAAAAAAGGAAAAGTGTTTGTACTGAGAGTCATATGAAATCACCTTTCTAAATCCATTATTTAAACATATCTAGAGTAAAATCACATGTATTAGATGAAGTATATTTGATAGTCCAATGCAGTTGCCACTATAACAGAAAGAGTGTAAAGCGGACTCTCAAGCTATCTCAGTAAGTACTTAAAATCATTGGCTAAAAGAATGAGGAAGAAATAAATAATGAAGATATATGAACTTTCAATAAAGGAGAGGAATAGCAAGACTGTAACACAATTCCAAATGAAGAATATATCTGCTAAAACCTACACATTTCATAGAAATTCAGTGCCTAGATTTTAATATAATGCAAAAAACATATTATTCTACATGTTTTTCAGTGCATCTGGTATCACAAAAGAAGACACAATGATTTGTATAATAGGATGAGATTTTTACACTTCCTTTCAAATGTAACATTTATTTGTACAAATTTCTCAGTTCATTAGGGTATTAATTACCTGCCATTAATAAATAAAGCCTTTGAATTGCATAATTACATGAGAATTTTCTACTCTTAAATTTTTCCCAATAAGGGCTCAAGCTCATTCATTATGAAGGCTGCCATGAAGTCATTGGGTCTGATTTTATAATTGCTTCATAATAAAACTTCAGATAAGAATGCTAATAAATTCAATAACAGCGTTCCCATTTTTTTTTTTTTTCAGAACTAAGCTTTTCACACCTTTAAGGTAGGTTGCATTTAGAATTTTGAAAAGCCTGGTCTATCTGCAAATAGACACAGCTTGTAAACATGTATTTTCATAGAATATAAGTTTAATATCTTTGCTAACTGATGTGGGAAAACAGAAATAAAATAACAGCAGTGTCCTAATCTAAAGCATCTAGAGATACTAGGCATTGATGAAATTTGGTGATTGGTATAGTTTTCCAGGTGGTAGACTATACTTATTTCCAGTACAAAGATTTCAGTTTTAACCCCAGAGATTTACTTCTAAAATTTTAAGTCTATGCAACCACATGCATAACAGACAAATGAGGCCAGAAATGGATGCTATTGGCCTTTTGGGAGAGACAATCCTTCACGTGGGAGACTCCCTCCTGTCTTACAAGATGTTCCGCCTCCGTGGTTGTGGCCCACTAATTGGGAGCAGTGCCCTTAAGTCATTTTGACACACACTCAACTGCCCTCACATTTCCAAATGCCTCTCCTGATAACAGATTTGAAAGGTCAAATCCATACCAGTCAGATAAACTACCCTATAGGCCACTGGCTTACAAATAACAGAAGGTTTTCCTTCACTATAAATCAATAATAGCTAAATCTGAAAAGTTCAAAAATAAGAACCACTTCCAATATTGTCCTATTAAAAAAATTTTTTTTTTAAAGATTTTATTTATTTTATTTATCCTCCCCTTGCTGCTTGTGCTGCTGTGTCCATTTGCTGCTTGTCTTCTCCGTGTCTGCTTATCTCCCCCTCACAAGGAGGCGCCGGGAAGCGAACCCGGGGCCTCTCATATGGTAAACGGGTGCTCTATCCATTGTGCCACACCTGCTTCCTGCCGTGAGGTTGCTGCATCAGCCCACCATAACGCTCAGGCCGGCGTGCCCTCACAAGGAGGGCCCAGGACGCGAACCCGGGCCTCCCATATGGTAAACGGGGGCTCTATCCACTGAGCCACACCCGCTTCCCTGTCCTATTAAAATTGACAGAGGGCATAGGGAATGGATTTATCTGTTTTTCCCTACTCACCCCATAGCTACTCATAGAAATGGATAGGACTTTCGAGTGTGGCATCTATGCCTCAAGGTATTCATAGGGGTGGAGAATCAGCTGAATTTTAGGGAAAAGTATAAATAAAGTTTGTTCTCATAAAACTCATCCAAGGGGATAAAGTCTATTTGGAAAATTCGCCTCTCCTACTTATGTATGGTAACCCAGCTGGGTCATGCTTCTCGGGGTCTTGTGCCTAACGTGGCTCATTCTCACTCACCCCCATGAGCTGCAGACCTGGAGGCCAGGAACAAAGAACACCAAGGAAAGTTCTCCTTTCAATGACACAGTGGGTCAGCAATAATCAGAACCCCAGGGGATGGTTAAAATCTAACTCTCTCTGTACATGCTTTTCAGTTTTAAAAAGACATCAACAATCAACCCTTTGGGAACTTAGGAAAAATGCAGACAAGGTGACACAGCTCAGAATCATAATGGTCTCCATTCTCATTTCAAGATCAGGGAACTGAAAGAGGGTCCCCAGGTTTTCATTATCAGAATCTTGGTAGGATTTTCAAATTATATCATGTGCTTCTAATAATCTGACACCAATTTTCTCATTATTTTCTACACTGCTCTTTCTCGTTAGAATAAGCTCAGGAAACTTCATGAAAATGCTTTTCATTTTTATCCTTCTGAAAGATAATAAGGGACTCATTCCATAGTGCATATTTTAAACCAAATCACTTACTTTTAAGTGAAATGGATTTATTTCCTGAAAAACACTGAAAAAAGTGTCTCTTTTAGAAATTTCAGGAGAGCTATCATCAAACTGAATAGTAAGTGGGCAGGGTACTATGTCATACTCAGTGCCCATGTTTTCTTTTCCTTTTTGTGTTGCATTTCTCATTCTGACACTTTTTTAAACTCAGTCATGGCATGACATGAATAGGCCTAATTCTACCAACAGCATCTGAAATTTGCACTGTTTTTCTTTCCTTTTTGAGAAAACTTTTAAATTAGCAGAACAAATCAAGTTATAGGTCTAACTTTATTTTCCGAGCATATCCTATTATATCTATCCTAGTAAAACCCTTCAATTCCTTGTGCACTCCTGGAGAGGTGCCAAAAATCAAATAGCAGCCTCTTGTTCTCTTTTTTTCAGTAAGATTTTCTCTGTGGTTTTAGACAGGATTGTTAGTATAGCCTGACTGCAAGTAAATACTCCTTAAAAACAAATCCCACTTTTTTACAAAATTTTTTTTTCTGCTGCATTTCTGGCAAATTTAACAAATATTGAAAAGGAGGTATCATGTAAAGTTTGAAGAGATGCCTACTAAGTTATAGTCATGATATGTCTATTGTTAGAAACACTATGGTAGGGACAAAAGTTTTGCCAATTTTAGTAAACCCTGATTTAAAAATCATTGGGAATCATATGGGGAAGTCTTTCACATTCAAGAATTGCATCCAAAAGCCCTTTCAGGGATAAAAGTAGGCAGAACAACAGATAAAACTACGAGAAAGCCTTCATTAAAGGGAGGGTGAATTGGAAGGGGTTTCCAAAAGTTTTCTAATACTTTTGACTTAAAATTGCCTCTGAGAGCCTTCCAGATGTGCTTTCCTTACACCTGCAAGAATACACATGGCCAGGTCTTTGCATGGAAAAGGTGACTTGCTGAACACTAGACCCGTGGCTGCAGTTTTAGAAGTTTTCCTTGATAATTCCAATTCTCCATTGTTCTTGTCCTCTCAGACCGCTGCTGTTGGAAGCATCTGTCCAAGGTTTTCTCCCATGGATAACACTCCTTTTCTTCACATGGTTGAAGGCATCAAACATCTTCAGATGGGCTTTCAAGCTCTTCACTCCAGTCTCCTATACTCTGACTTCAGAACAGACCCAACTAGTGAAATGTAATAATTAACCACCATCTACACAACAGTCCACACACAGAAGGCTACACTTGATTCTACACTTTCATCTTTCCTTCCAACTCTCTGTGAGACTTCTCTATCATCTAAGAGAAATGTAGAATTCACGGCTTAGTTGAGATAAACTGGAGTGATTTCACTGTTGCGTTACACTGTGCTAACCACAGTAGACTTGTCAATCATCCTTATAAGTTACAGTCCTAATGGACACTGTAACTGGGCACTGGACAATCATTGCTCTTTAACTTCTGATGAAGGAGGGAACATTAGCCACTTTAGGGTACTTCCTACAGAAAATAAGGCTCTATGGTATAGAGAAGCAGTAAAAGGAAATGAACAAGTGAAAGAAAAGCAATTCTCTGCATATGTCATATTTTGGACTGTGTTCCTATGTAATTTTGATGTTGACCTCCTCTTTTCTCTTTTCTTACTAGTTCCTTTTGACTTTTTTTCAGGGTCCTTAAGCTCCTCTAGGGTAACACATGAAAAGCAGTTTCCATGGTCTTACATTTCATGGTATGTACTCACTGGATTTAATGCTTCTTTATCAGAAATGTAAATTGTTTAAGTCAGGGTCATTTGGCCACTTTGCTGATCGCTGACCATATTTCTAGAATATGATCAGTGATCAAGCTATATTCAAGATGATGTCTCATCAAATTCTGGTAAGTGGGACAGAATTTTTGTCAATTTAAGTAAAGTGTGGTTTTAAAAATTTTAGAAATCATAAGAGGAATTCTTTAAAATTAAGTTACTATTCATAAGCTCTAAAGAAACAGAAGTATTTGAAAATTTCTCCAAAATATATTTTGGAACAAAATCACTATTTATAGTAGATTCTCCTAAAACTCTTTTCTCAGTTTCTTTAAAATACTGAAATATGATTCTTGCTAACTCACAGCAAATGAGAGATATAAACAACTCTGATTCTCAGATAATAATGACATATAAGCACATATTATTATGCTATTGTTATAATGAATAATATTAATAAAATGCATTTATATTAGCAGGCAATTTTTAATCAGTTTTAAGTTTTACGTAGTAAGAGTTAAAAATCTACTGTTAGAATGTCAGATATTAACAAGGTAGCCTATATTAATCATTTTGTACATATATAATTGTGTGTATATATATAAATATGTAAATATTGGTAAACAAATATTATACTTGAAGACTTACCTTGCGGTCCAGGGTCTCCTGGTGGCCCGGGTAACCCATCCTTTCCCGGTGGGCCAGGCCTCCCATGAGCTTGAGCAGCCAACATTGCTGCTGGCAGCTTGAGTTGGGATAGGAATACAGCCATTCTCTCTTCATTTATGAAAGAAAAAATAATACATCATGTAATGGAAATATTTTTTATGTTAACATTCTTTATTTTTTTCACATGAAATTGAATGAAAAAAATGATTGCTTTTTTACTTTAAACATGTCTAATTTACCAAATAGTCTGACTCCTGATAGGTTTTTTTTCCCCCTTTATTAGAGAAGTTGTGGGTTTACAGAACAATCATGCATAAAACACAGGATTCCCATATACCACCCCACCACCAACACCTTGCATTGGTATGGAACATTTGCTACAATTGATGAGAGCACATTTTTATAATTGCACTATTAACTATAGTCCATATTTTAATTTAGGGTTCACTGTTTGTGATGTATAGTTCCAGGGATTTAAAAAAATTATTCTGTTACCATATACAGACTCTAACATTTTCCTTTTTAATCACATTCAGATATATATTTCAATGCTGTTAACCATGTTCACAATGTTGTGCAACCATCAAAACCATCCATCATCAAAACATTCCCATCATTAACAAATAGGGAACCTGTACATTTTAAGCCTTAACTTCCCATTCCCTATCCCCACCCCATCCCCTGGTAGCCTATATTCTAGATTCTGAATGAAAGGGCTTTGTGATTGGTCAAATAAGACTGAATTCACAAAATTGCTTGAATATAGATGCAGATGGGCTAGGTCAATTATATGGTTGGAGAATTTCAGTGCTTCAGAGATATAGTCCACCATGGATGTAGTCCACCAGAGATATAGTCCACCACACCAGCTTGGAATCCAATTTAACCTCTGCCAATAACTTGTGAAGAGAAATTTGTTTATGTATGTTTTGGATTCACATTTTAAAAATGATTTTAAGGATAATTTTGGCTACTTTCCAGCAATGTTTTGAAGGTACGTGGTGATTTAAAATATATCCACAAATTCTTTGACACTCTCTTTTAAAGATGGAGCCTAATTCCCCTCTCCTTGAGCATGGGCTGGAATTCCTTCTCATTTCTAATAAGTAGAAAAAAGTGAAAATGACAGTGTGCAACTTGAGAGACTAAGTCGTTAAAGGCACTGTGACTTCCTGCTTGTGCTCTGTCTTGGATCGTTCACTTAGGGGGAAAGCCAGCGGTCATGTGGTGAGAACGCTTGAGATGTACAGTGGAGAGGCCCACATGGTGAGGAACTGAGGCCACCTGCCAAGAGTCATGTGAGTGACCTCAGAAGCAGACTTCCAGCCCCATCAAGCCTGCAGATGAAGACAGCCCTGGCTGCCATACCGACTGCGACCTCACTCGAGGCCCTGAGCCAGAACCCAACTAAGTCACCCTTTAAGTCTCTGGACCAGAGAATATGTGGAATAAAAAATGTTTGTTGTTTTAAGCCACTAAAGTTTTGAGGTAATTTCTTATATGATAATAGATAACTCGCAGTATAAGGCACTTAGGATTTTTGGGGAAAAACCTACATGGAGGGGGGTCACATGGAGAGATTTATATACTGAAAAGATGGCCATTGGTTCTATAGTCTACCATGATTTCACTGTGTAATATAATACTAATATTGGCTCTATTCTAGGCAAATATGATACACCTTGACAACAACTAATTTTTACTTTTTAAAGAAAATATCTAATTGTACACTCAATATTATTTATATTTTTTCTGGTTGGATTTCCAGTTAGTGAGTTCCATTATTCAATTATGGTTTAGTAGGAAGGATGTCTAACTTGGCCAAAGAAAAAAAATTCAGCATGGGTGCAGATGAGAACGCTCTTGCTGAATGCCAACTGTAGATAGAATAAAAATAGCAAAAATCTTCTTTTCTGTGAAACTGAAGAAAACATTGATAAGTACATACTAATAAAGGGAAATTGAAAAATGATCCAAGATGTTTAAAAATATCAATAAAAATAAAGTCTTTGGCAAGCATTGAGAATGGGGCTTTCATACTGAAAACAAGGAGAATAAATGATTCTCAAGTCCCCTTCCCCCACTTCACTCCCAAAATGCTGACAGCCTGGCAGGATTAAGAGGAAAAACTTAAAGACACTGAAATTGAAGGTCTCTCAATTAAAATGCCCAGCCACCTTGCAGTAAAGCTCATGTTGGGTAAGGCCACCATTTACTCACACTTTCAGTCAGGGTTTTATATCTCACTCTTATGTATGAACAGACAGCCAAGGAGGGTTTGATATTCAGGAAACCCCATCAGCGGAATGACAGAGATCCAAACAAAGAAATGGAAAAGAAGGAAACTGGAAGAAACAGGCACTATGCTGCAGAGAATAACTTTTTCTTTTAGGCCAGTAAAAAGAATTTATTTGGGAAATGGGGGAAATGGGAAAGAAAGATGGAAATACACACCAAGATTTGGTGCAGGCTCCTCTAGGCAAAGCAATTTTTAAAACTATCTGTATCTCCAATTACTTGTATCTATCCAATGACATGTATTTATATAAAACATTTATAATTATATGATTAATATCTTAGCTATAGAGAGGCAACAGAAGATGTTGTATACTTGAAACAAGAAAACAGAATTTATATATATACACATATATAAATTGAGACACACATATACACACACACAAATATTGAGAGAACATAGGGAAGGGTACCTTCCTGAATACTGGAAATCTGGAGACAGAAATATTGTTCAGGGAAACTTAGCCCTGACCTTTCTTTTCTCCCACAGTTGCAGGTGTGGCGTTCTTGGTTCCAAGTTTGGCTCAAGAAAGCCAGAAGTTTGCACACATTCCTGCATGGATTGGTGAACTCTCCTTGAATGGTCATGTAAATCCCCAAGTACAGTAGGGTCATGTAATAGCAAGAATCAATCTCTTCAGCTCTGGCAAGACTCTCATTTATGGGGGCAGCATCACTGGCAGCTGCAAAACCCTCATAAAGCTAAGACAAATAGTCTCTGTCCTTGCTCTGTGTGGTCACTTTGTTTGTGAAAGGATTCTGGCCTGTTGACCAATCAAATCAGGAATTTAACCTCAGAGTGAGTGTATATTTGTGCATTGTTGTCCATTTGGAAACCCAGACTTGGGATTAGTGGAAAGACACTTTCCTCTACCATGTTTAGGTTTGAGAACGGGCATCAGGATGCTAAAGGGGGGCCTGGGGAATACCCCAAGGTGTGAGATCCATGGCGGATCTATATCAGTGGGGTCACATAGCAACCCCCAAAGGGTGGTGAAAAGCCCCAGGACGAAAGCACAAGTTGTGGATCTTTATCTAGGGTTTCAAATGGGACTCCTTATCTGGACACCGGGGATGACAGAGTGGAGGAAAGGACCTACCAAGGACTTCTCGAACGCCCCCCGGCAGTCCATGGCTTTCTGAGCAGAGAGAATCGTTTCTGAGACTGTAGATGTGGAGGGGTAAATGGAGCGGAGATGAGCATTTACTGTCACTGACTCAGTGCTCTTGAGCAATGACTAAGAAAAAGGGAGGCAGATGGGAGAGATTTAAAGTCTTAGAGCTACTTAACTGTAACTGTTTTAACATGTGAAAATTAATCTTTGCTTTTATAGAAAAAGCTTTCTGAAAAATACAACTGTGACCTTGGAGCTCTATGATTTGTGGAACCTGAGTTTTTCTTTTTTGTAAATGATGTTCAAAAGCCAAGGAAAAGGTGAACTTTTCTAAGTGGAAAATTAAATGTACTGAATTGAAATGATCTTGAGACAAATTAAACTAAAGTGCTAAATAGCCAAATGTTTGGTTTCAGGTACAATTTTGTTTGAGAGAAGACAGCTTTGTTGGACAAGTGCCAACAGAGATAAAAGGAAAAGGGTTATCACATTTGGTGCCTCAAAGGCTACAAGTCTTGGGAAAAATGTCCCCGATCTTTAGGGTCACTTTAGAATGTTATTTGTGGCTTCTGAGGGATCACTGTCTTCCAGAGAGATTCTGCCAGTCACCTGGAGTTAGCCATGTTGGAAAAAACTGAGAGAGGCAGTGGGAGAGATGAGGGTGAAGACAGAGGAGAGCTGGAGAAGATGCCACACTCCTCAGCTTCCAGGCAGATGGGTGTCTGAGAGAGGAAGGAGGGCAGGAACACAGAGGAGAAGGGCACAGACTTAAAGGAGGAGCTGCTCAGAAAGTGCATGCCAGGTGACCTCCCTCCTCAGGAGACTGACTGGCCTTCGTGGGAGTAACTGCAGGAAGGACTGGGAGTGGGTAGCAAGGAGCCTTCCTGCTGCAGGTCACCAGGGACCATCCTTTCATCCAATGTCCACTGGAATTGCAAAAGGAACACCCCTCTCCCCCATATTGCAATATGGACCATAATTTTCTGATAATGCTTGATTATATTTTCTGACATTCCTAACCACGTTTGGACTAGTTAACTATAGAAGTATTTAAATATATGCTTTTATCCAAACCTTTTAAGTAACTGAAGCTCAACATTAAAGCTACCTGATACAAAAGATAGTAAATGACACTAGAGCCCATGGAAATGAAGTTGGAGAAGAATTTTAGACCACAATTTCAAAAAGTGTATTTACTGGCATTTCCCTTTCAACAACTGTGGTCTACTAAAGGTGTGGATGTGATTTGAGATCCCAGAGGACTTGCACCTTGGGCTGGCTTAATGGGCATATGACCTGGGCGGTTGCACAGGTTTCATGCTCTGCTATTGCTGTCTTGAAATTCTAAATTTTTGAACAAGTAGCTCTGCATTTTCATCTTGCACTGGGTCCTGCAAATTATGTACCATGTCTTGTCTATGCCTCTGTATTCCTCAGGGTTCTCCAGACAGTTCTTTTCAGACAATTGATGCTTGAGTGATACCTGCTGGGGAGAATGTTTAAATTTCAAATTTGGAGCCCATTCCATGATGCTCATTCAAGGGTCAAAAAATATATATATAAGGAGATTTCTATATTTAAGGGCAACATTATAATTACAAAGAGAAAACTGGTAGCTCAAAAACAGAGTGGACAATTGTAGTAATAAACTGTCATGTCAGAGCAAAGTACAAATACTTAGGAGAGATAAAGATAAATTGAAATCAATAGCATGAATTCATGACCTTTTAAAAATACATTTTTTTTTTCTGTTCTGTCACTGAAGCGGCTAAAAGACCCTGTGCTACTCTGCTCCATCACCAGTGGTCGTGTGAAACAAGATAATGTGCACCCAAGCACTGAGTTTTGGTCTCTAAGACCAATCACTATTTAAAATAACCACGGAACTTTGGATAGAAGATGACTCTCTTTGCAGCAGAAAGATGCAAGATGGACTTGGGACACCTTGTCATCTTATTCCTTGCAAAATTCAACAATATAGTTTGGCTTCTAGATGTTTAGCAAAGGAAGCAGGAACCATGAGAGGCAATGTGGATTTATTTGCTAAAGACAAATAATTCCCACTTTGAGGGAATGATCTTGATGTTAGCAAGTCATTGACAGAATCTTATGATATCCTTAGAAATAGAAAAATATAGGGTCAATATTAGGACAACTATATGGATTCAGGCTCACTAAACAATAGATAAATAGATTATTTACAATTGGGCAGGAGGAATTCAATGGCATTTAGAAAGGCCTAATCCTTGGCTCTTTATTATTCTATATTTCTATCAACATTTCGAATGTTGACATGCTTATAAAATTTGGAGATGCCACACAGTTATGAGGGTCAGCCAATATGTCATACAACGAGACGTCATTCTAAACAATATTCAGGTTGGAACAATGTATGAGCATGAATCACTTGAAATTTAATAAGAAGAAACACAAGCTCATACACTATGACTTTAAAAATGAACATATAATTCAAGAATGAAAAACAATTTTAAAAAGTTTGTGTAAAGAATATCTGGAGTTATAAGTTCACTGGAAACTCAAAAGGAATCAACAGCAAGATATGGATGCTTGAAGAAAAATTCTATGTTAGGCTGCATTATTGAAGTGTCCAGAGAGGGGTTGGCAAACATTTTCTGCAAAGGGTCAGAGAGTAAAATATTTTAGGTTTTGTGGGCTATATGGTCCCTGTCACAACTCAATTCTGCTGCTGACCGTGAAAGCAATCAGAGAAAATATGTATAGTATGGCTATGTCCCAATAAAACTTTACTCATAACAATGAAATACGAATTTTCAGATCATTTTCTCATGTCATGAAATAGTCTTGTTTTGATTTTTGAAAATCGTTGAAAAATGTAAAAACTATTGTCAGCTTGGGGACCGTAACAAAAACAGGATTTGGCCGTAGGCCATAGTTTGCTGACCCTGGTCTACACCAAAATACACCGTACTCTGCCCAAGTATAAAAACTCCTGGGTTCCGGGAAGCTGCGCGCTGCACACGGGCGCGCACGCGGGACAGGGCATGGCGGGTGGGGCGGGTGGGGTGGCGGCGCATGCACAGGCGACGCGCGGAGGGTCTGGGCAGAGCTGTGGCGCTGCCGCTAGGTCTGCTTTGGGTCCAAGCCGCCCGCTTAGCGTCCGCCTCTGACAAGGGAATGCAGATGGAGACATCTCCCCCGGGGACAGGCGCACCTTCCGAAGCGCGGCCAGAGCTGCGTGGACTCGACCGGAACACTTGAACGTGGAAAGAAATTTGATTCCTCTCGGGACGGAAGCAAGCCCTTTACGTTTACGCTAGGCAAGCAGGAGGTGATCCGAGGCTGGGAAGAAGGGGTTGCCCAGATGAGCGTGGGTCAGAGAGCCAAACCATCTCCCTACACTACGCTTACGGCGCCACCGGGCACCGGGGCATCATCCCACCAAATGCCACTCTCGTCTTTGACGTGGAGCTTCTAAAACTGGGATGACAGGAATGGCCTCCTCCCTCCACTCCCTGTTCTTGGGTCTGCCACGGAGGGATCTGGCGCTTCCAGACACGGGCACATGAATCCACATGGAACTTTCCCTGATGCTCCACTACACTGTTTGTATCAACACCTACCCAGACTGAATGTGCTGTCACTCAGCTTTGATTCCGGCATCTCCCATTGCCTCTTCCCCTTTTTCCTCACATGTGTTGCCTTAAACGATATGCCATAAACCTCAAATTACTCATTTTTTGGTTGGCTTTGGAAGGAAGATTCCGTTTCAATCTTTTGCAGCCAGGCTTTCAGTTTAGTAAATGTTCAGGTATTAACAGCACAAACAATGGGTTAACATTAGGAATGGTGTTTGGGGAAGGGGGTGCAAGAATCTTTATTTTATTTTATTTATTTATTTATTTTTAATGAAAATTTTATCTGTTATATATTGAACATTTTTGCTGCTGTGCTGCAAAGCCATAGCAGAATGGAAGCGCTGTTGAGGGCTGAACCACTCTCCAAGTTGAGAGATGTCCTTGGGTGGAAGTAAAAGCTCTATCCAAAACTGAAGTAGGAAAGGGGAGAGCCTTTGACTTCACCAGCCCCACCCTATCCTCCCCTCAAACCCTCTGCCTTTTGAAAGCACATAGTTTTCACTGCGGTGTTGGACTCTGCAGGGATCTGTCCCTGGGTCAGCAGGGACCTCTGAAGTCTTTTTCATGGCCTACCTTATTTTTTTTTCCCATACTGTGGTTTTTCTAATGGATTTTATACTCTTCTCATAGCTGTCAAAGCTCCATTACTTGCTACATTTTAAGAACTTTAATCGAAAGTTTAAATTGAAGGTGCTGTTTATCAACATTTAACACCCAATGAAAGCCCAGCCATCTGACAAATCCTTGAGTGCTCTCTTAAGAAAATGATGCTGGTCATCATAGCTTCAGCATCTCCTGTTTTTTCGTGCTCAGGCCCCCATGCTGATCTCAGAGTTTCCTGGGCTTTTCTCTCCCCTCTCACCCTTTTTTGCTGATCTGTGTAGTGATTTAGTGACAGAAATTGTTACTGCCCCACCCTCCCATCTCCTGTATCACTTGAGTTTTGAGTTATTGCAAAAAAGTGCTTTATGCTGGCTTTACAAAACAAACAACCAAAATACTCTTGGGTTAATGAAGGCCACTTACAAATGAAGCATTTTCCAAGGGCAACAACAGTAGAGGAGCTGGAGACATTTACTCCACAGAAAAAACTAAGCACTGGTAGGATGGACATTGAGAAATACTCAAAGGACAGTCATGTGCAGAAAGGAACACACTTAAACTCTATGTGATGTAGGCCAGGAGTGATGAAAGGAAGTTACAAGGAGGCATATTTGACTTAGCGTGAGGAAGAATTTTCTCAATCAGAGCTATCCAATCATAGAATGGCTGCCTCTTAGGGTTGTTGATGCATTACCATCTTTCAAGAATGTTGCTTGTTGGGATGTGGGGATCGTCCAAAAATTCAGAATGTTTATAAAGCAACTCTAACCTTCAAAAATCCTTAGGACCTCTTGATTAATATACTTCTTTATTTCTTCAAATGAAACTGCATCAGCCTAAAGAAGGAAAAAGGGTCTGTTAAAATAGAGCATAGCACAAATGAATAAAGAATACAAATATTGGGCTGGTGTGCACACATGAAACTTCTGTACAGATTCATTTACCAAGCAAAATGCTTTCAGCCATTGGCTATATTGGGAAATAAATACCTTCTGTATTTGGTCAAGTGCTGGGAAGAAGTTGAGGTGCTTACTTGCTCTAAAAGCTGTGGACTGGCATTATAACCATTGGTAGGAACATGTTTCTTATTAAATGGAGAGACACAGCTTCTTACAACTAGAGAAGACATTTCCAATTACTTAGTTTCTGAAGTTACAGAATTTTAACTGTGCTGCCATGATGTTATTGGTCACAAGATGTTAACCAGTCACAAGTTAACTACTAACCAGTTCCTGGACACTGGCAAAGGCAATATCTAACTGATAAAAGGTATCTCAAAGGAAGAGAACCTGAAAGAGAACTCCAAATCTGTTGGATTATTCTTTAAAATGTTTCATTCAAGACATAAAACATATTAAATTTTATCCACTTCATGGTAAAGTTTATTCTGAATTCACACATTGCAAGCATATTTATATTCAGCAATTTTCTTAATAGAAAATACCTGGGGGACTTGGTAAAGGGAAGTAGATAAATGAGGTCAGCTGAATTTTTAACCTCTTGACATTTGACAAAGAATCTAGCATTTATAAGAGCAATGGTTTACCACAGTGCCTTGATATTTTTAAAAGGGAACTATTATTTTGCATGATCATAGGATTTGGAAGTCTGATTATTTTTATTTGTATTTGGTGGTTATTATCCAGGGTTATAAGTGTGGCATGAAAAACAATGTAGTAGCTTACGAAGTGACAATTTTTGTAGGACAGACTAGTTTGGGGAGGGTCTTGTTTCAATATTTTATTTTCACTGTGTATGGGACAAATGAACTTGAATTTGTGCACCTGACATTGGGCAGGGAAACCCTGTTAATGATACAGCATTGAGAGTTCAATTTATGCAGGCTTTATTCAAGTAGAGCTTGGAGAGAGTAAAAATTTCTTAAAAAAGAGAAGTATGACAATTGTGGGAATGCCTAATTTGGCCCTATGTCTGGTATTGTCCAGTTATTTGAGGAAAGTGTGTCTCAAGTGTTGATATTTTTCTTTAACTCAACTCTCCCACCCTCTCCATGGATATTCATGGATTAAGTTCTTCTGCTGAATGGTCAACCCCACCCCTCCTGAGTATGTAACAAAGACATGGGCTTCCTTAACCAAATACTCTTTCTTGGACTAACTGGTTTCCACTTCAAAGCACAACTTAGGGCAGATTTGCTGTTCTGCTATTTAACAAAATGGAGTTTTAATCTAAAATATACATATGGTCTCTGTGTAGTGTAAGGAGACATGATAGACAGTGCTTAAGAACATGATTTTGGAACCAGCCAGACCTGGTTCCCACCCATTTAATAACTGTGACCTTGAACAAGTCAACTCTTCAAGTCTCAGTTTCTGCATTTATAAAAATGGGTTGGAAAGAAACACCTATCCCCCAATCTTAGTTGTAAGGATCAAATGAGGTAATCTACGGTAAGTGCTTTGGTGGAGGGTCTGGCACATGACTTAAAATAAATGATAGCTATTATTATCTGCACAGAAACCAATTTTGGTTCATGCTATTTATTAAAAATCAATACGATTACTTTTGTTGTAAAAGTGACACATGATCAATGTAAGCCAGGAGCTCCTGGACTTTCAGCACCACTTACTGGAGTGCCGGGGACTCCTGGAGAGCCCGGTGGGCCTTGGTGGCCAGGGGAGCCCGTGGAGCCCTTGGTTCCTGGTGGCCCCACGGGACCTATGGCCCCCTTCATGCCTGCAAGGCCTGGTTTTCCCTGTTCACCTTGTGGGCCTCTGTCTCCGGGAATTCCTTGATCACCCTGTTAAGGTAAAATATAAAATAAAGAATGATCTCTTCTAGGCCGCATCAGCTGTGATCAAGAGCACAGGTTTGGATTCAGTCGGGCACTTACTAGTTGTGGGACCTTGCATAAGTTACTTAAACTCTCTGTGCCCTCGTTATTTACCTAGAAAGTAGGGATATTAACAATATGTACTTTATAGGATGTTGAGACATCAATGTGTTGATCCAGGTAAAGTGCTTAGAAAGGTACCTTGATGCCACTTAATAAAAGTTAGTGACAATGTTAATTGGACTCAGTTGCCAGTGTAGAATGGTGGCACTTTTGACAATCATCATCAGGCCTGTGTCTCCTTTACAATAATAAAGAAAGATCACCAGGAGAATTTCATCACTGAGGATTTTTACTCAGAAGAACTTTATGACATTCAACCTCCCCTAAAATCTGTGCTTTTTTCCTGCTTTTCCTTGCATGTTTGGTCTTCAATAGGCTCTTTGGGCCTGTCTTCTGTACTCGTGTTTACACATATGTGCATGTGTGCACGCATGCTTGTGTCCTAAATATACAAAACTTCGGAAGGTAAGAAAGGTAATAGAGGAACGTGGCCACTGGGCCACTATAAGAGAATTCTCTGAATAAGAAGAGTCATAAGAAGTCAAACTATAAGAGAATTCTCTGAATAAGAAGAGTCATAAGAAGTTAGGAAGAGGACCATATAAGATGTGCCCGAGTCTCTTACAGAGTTTCTTTAATGCTGTAAAGAAAACTATAAGAGAATCAAACTATAAGAGAATTCTCTGAATAAGAAGAGTCATAAGAAGTTAGGAAGAGGACCATATAAGATGTGCCCGAGTCTCTTACAGAGTTTCTTTAATGCTGTCTTTTATCCTACACTGTGCCTACTACTATATGTGTTTGCATATGACAGCATGTGTGTGTAAAGGGGCGGGGGGCGGATATCATGGCATTTGAAATAGTTATTTCAAATATTCAGTTCCATAACTCTGGGAGGTGATGTTCATGCCAATGTGATGGAATGGTGCATTGAGGTTGTCCTGTGTTTCATTATATTGATCTTTTATTTTTTACTGCCCTGTGAAAGCCCGTAACTCTATTTTTCTTGATTAAAAAATAATGAAAACAAATGAACAATTACAGAGGTCTATGTGATCCTGTAATGAAGAAAAGGCACTTTTAGCTATATAGAAAGAAGAAAAATAGATGGACTCAATATCAATTTATTGTCTTAGTTATAAAAATGTATTGCATGCAGGCATAACATAGCTAGCTTGCATTTGGAGAAATATCTGAGATGATTTTTAAAAAAGAAAGAAAAAGAAAAAATAAATACAAGAGAACTTTGATCAATACTCTGATCATGTGCAAAATAAACACAATCTTTAACATACTAAATACTTTATGATTTAGATTAAGGATATTCATTAAAGTGATGCTTATTATTATGAAAACTTGAAAGAACTGAAGTGCCCAGAAAAAAGAGACTGGGTAAGTGAAATAAGGTACATCCAAACAATAGAATAACATGCAGCCATTAAAAGGTAGAATTAGATCTCTATTTACTGACATGGAAAGATGGCCATTATATATCACCAGGTGAACAAAGCCATTTACAAAACAGGATGATCCTATTTTTGGAAAAGTATCTATTTATTTATATTACTACATGTAAGTATATATCTAGATTATGTATGAGTGGGAGAAATAGAAATGTGCCCCAAAGATCAATAATGCTTATCTCTGTGTACTGGGATTAGGAAGATCTTTCTTGATTTATATTATCGGTATTCTCATATTTCCTTCAGTTATGAAGGACTTGTGTAATAATAAATAAAAGTAAACTAGACACCACTAAACAAACACACATGTACAGCACTCACATACACTTGCAGCACCTAATAGAATTTCACTGAGTAACAGTGCTTGAGTAACCTGTTGTAGTGGCATGAATCCAATCCTACTAGCAAATGTTAAATTTCATTTAAGAAAATGAAGGGAAGGTGAAAGAATGGTATCAGCAACCCTAACAATTTCAATAAAAGCATATAACACAATTAACCTTACTAGTAACATAACTATATGTTCAGTTCCCTTTTCTACTTCTCTACTTCCTCAATCCATCTCCCTTACCCAAACCTGGTATTCCCCTAGGTCACTGGTTCTATATAGGGACAATTTTGCTCCTCAGGATGCATTTGGTAATGTCTGGCAACATTTTTTGTTGTCAAACTGGGAGGCCGTGCTACTGGCATCTAGTGGGTAGCGGTCAGGGAAGTTGCTAACACAACCTACAATGCTCAGAACAGCCCTTCACACATAGAATTACCTCGCTCACAAATGTCAATAGTTCTGAGGTTGAGAAACCCTGCTTTAGGTAAAAAGAACAGGGGTGATGACTATATATGTGTGTGAGACAAGAGAAAAATCATGAACACTTTCAAGTCTGGAACAGCCAACTAGACTCACCAACCATAAAGGTGAACTTGCCAAATGGCCCACTTCTGGGTCCTTTAATTGCAGCATTTTATGTCCAGCAGAGCTCTTGGATCACATAGACAGTAGCCTTTTCATATTGGGAGGTTTGTAGGATTCTACATACATGAGTGTGTAACCCAAATGATGGCACAGTTGTAACAGACAGACTTAAATAACAATCACAATAGTAATATACATACACGTTCTCCTTTGGGGCCTCTATCTCCAGGCTTACCAATGATGCCCTGAAAAACAGATGTCAAGACTGAAAATCACTGCTTTCTAAGATTCTTCCTTGATCTAATTGATCTAAATGTTGGATGCAGTTATGCATGAGAATTTGTATTTTAAATGATATTTTCCATACCTGAGCACCTGGTAATCCATCTTTTCCATTTATTCCCTATAAAGACAAAAATGATTAGTGTCTCCAAATCTGGATTAACAGACATAGACACAACAAAAAGGTAACTTTCAAGGACAGTTTCTTAATTTTATGTCTATTGAGACCTTGGTGAGGCAGTGTGGTGAAACAGAAAACAAAGCTGTAGAGACAGACACCCCTGAGTGCAAATCCGGACTCTGTCACTTATGAGTTCCATTGACTTTGGGCAACTTACTTAACCTCACTAGCAGCAACTTCTTCACTTGGAAAGTAAGGATAATAATAATGACCTCAAATCTGAGGATTAAATGAAATAATATGTAAAATGCATAGGCCACAGTAAAGAGTCAACAAAGGTTATTTTCTTTACTTATTCTCCCAGTTACCCCATGGTGCTGGGTACCTGGTACCTTCTAACAAGTTTCTAGCACAGAAAATGGTCTAAGTTGATGCTGAGGAAATTTCATTGTATGACCAGAGCATGATCCTATTCTGAAATAAACTGTTAGCCAGTGAATGATTTGTTATTTGTTCAGTTGGAAAATATGACAGGAAAATAAGAAATCCATAATCATGGTTTTTGAGAGAATTAAATAGTGACTTTTTATTAGAAAATTGGAAATTTCATGAACTTTACAAGGCAGTTCTGGAGGTGGTAATAAAGCCCAGTCCTGCTTGGAAATTTATAAGACTGGGAGAACTATTGGCTTGGAGATGTAAGAAGGAAAAGCACCTGGGGTTAAATCAAATACCTAGAGTTTAAAAGCAGATGTGTTTTTGAGATTTGATTTGAGGAGGGAGATCAAGGGGAGGAAAATGATTTCTTAGCCAGCAAGCAATTGCATGGACATGCTCCTCTGAAAAGCCTGGGAGACTTTTATTGCTCTGGAATGGATTCTATGAGGGTGGAATTGCAGACAGTCCTAGGTTTTCACTGCTGTAAATTACACTAAAATCTGTCACAGCTGATAATCCAGCTGAAGTCCCCAACCTCTCTGAAACATCCTGGGAATTATCAAAGAGTACTTTAACTAAGATCATGTCACCTGAAGTGTACAGACCAGAGAATTTATTACATCCAGGAACACAAGCAACAAAGATAAAGTAGATTAAGGAGAGGATGTGAAAGAAGCAACTGTGTTGCTTGAATAAAAGAAGACAAATCCTGGGTAAAAAATGTAGCTCATGTTTCTGGTAGCAATATAAAAAATGGAATAACCATATGACTTTTTTTTTTTTTTTGTCTCTTGTAATTCATCGAAGACTAAGTGCCTACTCTCTTTTGTATATTTCTATCTGTAGTGTAGTTCTGCTTTCAGACATTTTTGCAGTTCGTACGTAATTTGCTTCTCTCTCTCCTCAACCCACTTCTCTGGCAGAAGCCCTATCCTGGATAAAAGCAACTTTCTGTCTATACAATGCCTGCATCTGAGCAGCTGACTGTGGCTGAAGAAAAAGATGCATCCTTCTTAACTCGTTCTAATCTAATAATTGTATGACAGCAGATTACAAACGATTCCTCAGCATTACTGGGCCATCGTCTATATTGCCCTTTTTCTCTCTCCAATGTATGCTTTCTCATATTTTATTGTCTCTTCAAACCTCTAGCATCACCTCCACTCCTCATGTTTATCTGACCACCTTGATTCTTCTTTCACTGAGAAAATAAACACAGAAGAGGACGACCTCCTCTTCCCTGCACCAGATCCACCAACCTACGGGCATTTGTACCCGAGGTTTTGCCTCCCTCCTTCCTGTTAAAAGGATGAACTGATCCTGCTAAGACCATTTTCCACTTTTGAATGGAATATCAACACCCCACGCTCCACCACCGTCACCACTCCCACCATCACCACACGAATTGATCCCTGCTCTCCTGTATCATCAAATTTCCTCCTCTCAACCGCGTCAATCTTACAAGGCACTAACTTGCTGTCATCTCTCCCACCAATGAACTCCATATTTTAAAATCAATGGAGAATTACCAGCCCTCATGTTACTTATGTGTTTCTCTTTAAACATTTTCCTCACCTGACTTCCAGGAAACCCCATTCTCCTGGTTTTAGTCCTATCTCATTGGCTGTAATATCACAGTGCTCTTTGCTGCATCCTCTTCCTAACTGTTGAAGTGCTCTCTTCTCTTTTCATCCAAGCTCAGATTTAAATATCCAACTCAGTCTCTCCTGCCTGGACCTGGCTCTGAATTCCAGACTCATAGATCCACTGACATTTCTACTTGTATGTCTACTAGGTGCATTAACCTTAACATGTCCAAAACAGAGAACTCTTGCTCTTCCCTCCCACGCCCACCTACCTCCAGTCTCTCATCTCACTAAACAGCAACACTCTCACCGAGTAGCTCAGGCCCCAAACCCCAGCTTTGGTTTTTCTCTTTCCCTCATTCAATGTCCATCAGCAGGTCCTGGCGGCTCTACCTTCAATGTTCATCCCACATCCATTTCCTCCTCACTACCTCCCTACTCTCACCTTTATTATTCTCATTGGAATTATTATTATTTATTGGGATTATGATTATGCTTCCTCACTGTCTCCCTGTTTCCACCCTGCTTCCTACACAATAGTCAGTGATTCTTAAAAACATAATCAATTATTTTCCTCCCCTGCTACAAACACTCCAATGGGTTTCCTGTAATTCAAATGAAATCCAAACTCCACTTCATAGCTTGGAATTCCCTTGTAGCCTGGTAGCTTCCTACCTCTCCCTCACTATCTTCCACTTCTTTTGCTTACTTTATTCTTGACTTTGTGCCTTTTGCTGTTCCTTGAACACACCAGTCTCATTCCTGTACTAGCCATTTCTATTTCCTGAAACAATGGTCCCCTAGACCTCCCCAAGGCTTGATCTCTCACTTCATGCTTGTTTCTGCTCAAATGACATGTCTTCTTTGACCACCCTAGTTATATGGTACTTTAGCCCTTTATACTGCTAGGTCTTCTTCTGCCTGAAATTGTGTGTGTGTGTGTGCGTGCGTATTTATTTATTTGTTTGTTTGCTGTCTGTGTAGAATGCAAAGTCGATGAGATGTTTTCACCCAGGCATGTAGTAAGTGATCAAGAAATACTTGTTGAATGAAAAATTGCTTTTTGCATAATTCTGTGGGGAGGCAATGGAAAAACATTTATAAGATAGCTTACAGAGACTGGGGCTGGAGAGTTGGTAGTGAGGTGAGAAGGGGGGTGCAGGGAATGAAACTAATATTTACTTGGGAGTTCCCCTTGGCCTGGCACTGTAAATGCTTTTCATAGGTCATGCCACGCAAACCTCATGAAAACTTTCTGAGTCAGAATTCAAACCCACATCTTCCTGACTCCTTATGCAAGAAATGCTTTGAACTCCTTATGCTTTCCACTTTCCTTGTTGCCTTTTCTGGGCAGATGGTGGCCAGGAAATGCACTGATCCTAAAGGTTTCCAGGAAGTTCCGAGCCAGCTTTATGACTCTGTGCTGCTTGTTCACCATCAGTCCTCCCCCTTCTCCTAACAATCCTCTCTTCCCACACACACCACAGTAAATAAACACGCAAAGGGAGCAGTGACCTTCTGTAAAGATTAGACCCAACAGTGGGGGTATGTCTTGTCTGTCTTTATAGCCCCTCCTTCAGGGGCCAGCACATCCTTGGCAAACAGCAGGGACTAGATGAATGCATGTTTAACTGAATTAGGGGGATGATTGGTACAATGTCACATTGATACACTGTCACACTGATACAATATATCAGTAACCAAGAGCTCCTTTAGTACACAATGGAATGATGATCTATTCTGCCACAGTGATTTATGAAAGTGTAAGAACAAGGCCCATATAAGAGGATGGAATCCGAGGAAATAGCTTTACTTTAGTAAAGCTTAGCAAGCAAGTTGTTTTATCTGTGAGCCTTCAGTTTTATATATTTTAGGATGTGATGGGCCATTTTACTTTTTAACTCTTCTGAACACATTAATTTAATAAACAATGAGTCTAATATCCTGGTATTCAAATTAAAATCTCACCTTTTCCACCACGGTTTAAGATATAAAGGTACCTCATAGGGAGCCAGGATACTCAGTGAGAGTCACCCTCTCCCCCCCAACCCCCCCCAAAAGTATCCCTGTGTGAAGTCTGCTCTTACTTCCTTGGAAACTACTTATTCAAATCTTAGATATTCTAAGGAGAAAGATGAAGAGGCAATGTTCAGAGAATTTCTCAAGTTGCCAAATTTTAAACAGCTGAAAATTACTTACTGGCTTTCCTGAGGGTCCTTCTGGTCCAGGGAAACCTATATCTCCAACAGGTCCTCTTTCACCCTATAAACATTTTCATAAACAAAAGTGAATTGCCATGAAATGCTTTGAAGCAGTGTAAGTAAGATTGTTTAAAACAAAACAAAATAAAAAAAAAAACTGGCAACTCACTGGCTCCCCTGGAACTCCCGGAGGCCCTGGAGCACCAGGCTTTCCCTGGTGAAGCAAGTCAAAGAGACACTGTTAGGGGCCAAAGTTACTTAAGGATGCCATGGGCCACCCCTCTCCACCTGTGAGTTTAGAGTGCTGTCAGGGCTGTAGTCTCTGGACTAAAATGGCGTTCCAAATGGGTCAGAGTCTGGGGGGCCATGGACTCAGTTCTGCGGTACAGAACCGGAGTGCAAATCTGTGGATGTAAATATATATGAACGTGTGGTGGGGATAGGAAGGGAGGATAATATTTTGGAAAATATTAAAACAACATGTCTTCCTTACTGGAAACCCCTACTTGTTGCTTCTTTGCCTGGTAGCTCTTCTTTACTTTAAAGGTGGAGGGAGGGCACAGAGGGGCAAAGAAGTCTTTTCTAGGCTTTGAGTTTCACAGTAGAGTTTTTAAAGGACATAGTAAAGTAGTCTGAAAACAAGCAGGTTTGAAAAGCCATGTTTTGTTGAAAGGGAGCAGCAAATATGGATTTGTTGCAATATGTCATGGTCTGAAGAACTGACCATAGAGAGATCCTGGAGCAAAGAGACCACAGGGTGGGACAATAGAGGATGATGATCCAGAAGAATAGCGAGAGAAGTGCCACAGTGTCCAGATCAGGCTTAGGATGCTGCCTGGGTCTCTGAGGAGGAAATGGCTCCTATCCCTTGGAATGTAAATAGTTGGAAAAGATGGAGAAGGTGGGGAGGTAGGAATAGGGCTGAGACCAGGGGAATCCTGGAAAGTTGAGGGGGAATCTGAAAAGGGAGGGGCTTTTTCCAACGTGCTGTTTAGAATTCTGGGAGGAGACCCCCCCCCCACAGGTACAGTGATGGCTGAGCGGGGGGGAGGCTAGGCAGACGCAAGGCCTGAGAGTGCATCCCTGGCACCCCACGGCGTGTGTGTGTGAGAGCGGGAGTTCCTGAAGCTCCTGTGAGCCTGAGTTGGGGTGGGGTATGTTAGAGATGAGAAGGCCAATGTCCAGAATGGTCTTGGCGTGGGACATTGGTGTGTGTGTGTGTGTGTGTGTGTGTGTGTGTGTGGAGTGCTTGGGTCTTGTGACCTGAGATGAAGGGATCATCCTCAGATGAAGAGACGTTGACAGCAGGCAGCAGCCGCCCCAAAGAACCAGCAGGGGCCCCGAGGACCTGGGGGACAGCATGCAGGCCCAAGGCCCCACCCCGCTGCCAGCAGTTATGGATGCTGTCTCCTGTAATGCCAGAAAGGTGGAGAAAGAAGACCTGGAGAAATCTCTGGGTAGACCTGAATATACTGGAGAGGAACAGACTGATCAGTTCTAGGAAAAGCACTATTGTGTCCCCTTGGTACTCGGCTGAGTCACCGTGATGTGTCCTGAGTGGGCAGGCCCCATGCCTGCCATAACCACCTTTTGTTTTTTAGCAGTTTTATTGAGATATGTTTATACACCATACAGTCCATCCAAAGTGTACAATCCATGGCTCTCAGTATAATCACAGAGTTGGGCATTCATCATATTTTTAGAACATTTTCATTACTCCAAAAAGAAAACCTCATACCACTTATACCACCTCCCCCCCATGGTTGACGCTTATCAGCCACTTTTAAACTATTTTATTTTTGGAGCCATAGTAAGTTCCAGTTTTAAAAAAAATAAAGGTGCATTATTCATTACACAGTTAAACAATTGCAGTGTGCAGTATTTTTATCCTTTCCCTATCTCTGTAATCATGAGTTACTCTTCTTCATCATGAGATATTAAAACTGCTTTTTAAAGTAAACATATCAGATCTTAGCCATCCAGAAAAGTGGCAGGCTAGCCCCTTAATCCGATCACACTGTATCCTTCATATGTATTGTTGGAATTCCTCATTTGGATTGCCTTTTGAGCCTGTAGCACAAAAGTTTTTCTTTGAAGGTAGACTTAGTTTAGAGTGCCAGCAAAAAGTGATTTGTAGTTACCCCTGGGTGAATACAGTGGGGGAATTAAGCTTCACTGAACCATATGGAGATAAAAACAGGGTGGACTCTGAGGGCAATTCCAGAAACAGAATTTCAAATATGTTGTTAGCAATGGCGGTGGGGGTGGGGCAGGGGAAAATGGAATTAAATGTGTAGACTACTTTCAAGAATACTTATATATATATGAAATTTTGAAATGTTTGCTAAGGAAAATGTTTTCATTTTACTTTTAGAGCCATACTAATATTTGACTCAATATAGAATGGCTAAAAAAGGAGATATCCTCTGTAAAGGATACAGATTAAAAAGTTTTTTATTTTTTGTTATTAGATTTAGCAATCAAATGGAGTGAAGTAGAGTGACTTCTGGCCCTGTAAGGAATGGGGGTGGCAGTGGGTGGCGCTGGGTGGCGCTGGAGGGGCTCTTTCTTCTCTTTCTTCTGTTCTATGATTCAAGCACAGGTTTCCATTGACTTTCCTGTGATGTTATCCTGTGCCTACCCTGAAGGGGCACCTAGCAGGAGGATAAATGGCCTCTTATTCATAAAGCGTGACCACAAAATTTTAATTAGAACATCATGAATGAAGATCACAATGATCCCTAGGGCTCAGGAAAATGATTTCAACCTTTCCTGGAGCACTTCCTATTCATTTGAAAAGACCTTGATGAGATTAAAAAATTTGACACCAGAGAGCAACAAAAATGATGGAGAGGATTGAAGAGCTAGTTTACGAGGAATCATTAGCAGCAATAAAGCTCTGCTAGTAACACCAGGCTCAGGGAAAACTCAGGCAGATTACAGCTTTGTTCAGGGAACATGAAGCACATGCCCACAGAGGACAACTCTGCCTTTTGAAGATCAAGAAACCTTGAAATATGGCAAGAACAGAGAAACAAAACAAGCTTTCCAAAGCTGTGCTTGTATATTAATGTTTAGTCACAGGTAACTGGGCTCTCCTACTCCCAAATGAAAGTGAGTTGGGCAGGGGGAAAAAAAAACAAAGGCAAAAATAAGAAAAAGGTGGAAATAAAGAATGGAGTATTCCTAAGGTAGGAGAGGAAAGGTTGGCTTTATTTTCTAAACTGGAAATGTCAGGACCCTAATGCCGTAGGAGCTGTGGTGTACTTCACAGCCCTTCCTGATCCCCAGCCATAGGTTCACTGTGGAGCTAGAACTGTTTAACTGTGAAACTAATGTGAGATAACCTGTACTCACCGATATCCCAGCTATTCCCGGGGGACCTGCTGGACCTCGGTCTCCCTGTTGGGATTAAAAAAAATTTGCTAGTCATAATGGTATCTATAAAATCTTTACCTGTAAAATTCATGCTCAAATAATTTTAATTTGGAAAGTCTTTTCTTTGGAGCTAAGTTTTATCAATATCAACTGGTCTGAAGCTAGAGAGTGGATAGGAAAATAACATTATGATGAGCTCATTGAACCTGTTAAAGCTTTTCTTTTATCATAAAACCAAAGTCTTAATGAAAACAAGCATCCATGTTATATCTGTGACCTATTTTTGAGAGGAGTCCATACATATTTAGAGCCAAAATTAGTCAGTAGTTTAATTCTATATATTATAAAGCTCATTACCATCACTTAAAAGATTAAGCACATCAAGTGCCTTCTAAAAAGCTTTTCTTATACTTGTGTCATGAATGTAGTATTAGAAGGAAAAGATCTAGGGTTAAGAATTTTGTAACTATCCTCACTTGGCCAATTAGAAGATTTGAATTGCTCTGAACAGTACAGTGACTCAACTCTTTTTTCAAGAGGTAATGTGATATTTTATATAAAACTGACAATGCTAAAAATACTAATGATTATATATGGGATTATAATACAGTAATTTTTGATGAGCAGAGCCTAGATTAAAGAAATTTCATACTTTCAATTAGGGACATAAAAAGAAGACTGATTAAGTAGAGAGATATTCTTTGTTTTTGGAGGGCAAGACACTGTTGTTAAAGATGGCATTGCTACCCAAACTAATTTATAAATGTAATGTAATTCTTACAAAATTTCATCTTGATCAAATGATATTAGAGTTCAATCAGGATAATAAATGAATGAGAGGATAAAAGAAGAACAATTTTAAAGAAGAATAATAAAGAGATACTAGCAATATCAAATATGTAAATGTATACTAAAACTATAATAACTGAAATAATGGAATATTGGCATAAGATTAATCAGTGCAGTATATCAATGCAACATAACCAAAATCTCAGAAGAAGATCAGCATTTATAGTGTGAATGTAGTAAAGAAAGATGTATAATTCAATAAATAGTGTTAATAGATTTTTTTGGGAAAAAATTTGATTCCTCTCTTTATATTATACCCATAGAAAGTTTTATGTAAAAATAAAATATTTTATGTAAAAAATAAAATAATATGAATTATGAAAGTATTAGAAGAAAAATTAAGTGACTTTATCTGATCTTGGTTGAGAATGGTAGTAAAAGTTGAAGTCATTGTGTGTGTAAAAACAAAACATGAAATCATACAGGAAAATAGTTTTAGATTTGACCATAAAAAAGTTAAAAATGATTGCATATACAATAATATGAGACATAAAATTGAAAGTCAAAGAACAACTAGGCAAAAATCCTCAACATATAAGATAGAAATATAATAGTATCTTTAATATACAAAGCATCACTGCAGTCAAAAAGATAAAGAACCAACAGAAAAATGGGCAATTGGCATAAACTTTATTTTCACCAGTTTAACAGTTTCTTTTATATTATGGCTTTCCCCCTCCAAATGAATATACTGGAACTTTGTATTCAATGGAAATGTTTGCATATCTGATAGAAATTATTAAGAGGGTTTTCCACTGACAAGATGGTCCTTCCAACACTCAGGTCTCTCAGTTCTTAGAACCACTCTCCTCTACTGATCTCGCCTTTCATTCTGATAGGTATCCTGAATCCTTGTCAATAATAACTGCACCCCCTCCATAAACTCAATTTCATGTATCCCGAACTGACCACCATCTCCCATCCTTGTAGCTCATTCCCTAAGTACCTTGAACTCCCAAAACTTTTGATATT
This sequence comes from Cabassous unicinctus, assembly GCA_029593785.1. Taxonomy (NCBI): domain Eukaryota; kingdom Metazoa; phylum Chordata; class Mammalia; order Cingulata; family Chlamyphoridae; genus Cabassous; species Cabassous unicinctus. The sequence goes on from JAQZBX010003678.1 coordinate 63,463, forward strand.
AACAGGACCTCTAATCCATTGATGCTAACACTTTTTCTTTATCCTTCTTTCCCTTGATGTCCTATCTCCACTCCTTACCTAGCTTAAATCCCATGGTAAAGTGCTATAATCACTCCCATATGTATACTGTTAATTCTCTTGCTCCACTTTCTTACTTCTAGTACTCACTTGTTAAAACCAGAACTTTGATTATATCCAATTTCCATCCTATTCTGTGCCTTTACTTGAGTGTCTGTACATGGCTGGAGAAGCATACATAATCTCACTGATTTAGTTCATGACCATGAACCTCAAGGGGTTCCCTAAGGCTGTCCTGCCATCACCCTTCTTTGGTCCATGAACTCTCCCTCTCTCATGGAGGACCTTCTCCCTACATCCCCAACTTCTCCCTACCTCACTCTCAGGTGACAGACCCTGCTTCCTCCATTTCTGAGAAAATTTAGGCAATCAGAAAAGAACTTACATAGACTTGCACCAATATAATTTCCCACATATCAGCATCTGTACCTTATACCCTGCTTTCCCTCTTGTTACCAAAGGCAAACTATCCATGTTTCTCTCTGAAGTCAAACTCTCCGTGGCAGTTTGATATTGTTTATGAATTCCAAAAATAGATATTGGATTATGTTTGTAAACTGGTCTGT